>JAIUZE010045534.1:0-208332 GCA_022085475.1 Heliosperma pusillum | reverse complement strand
GGTGTTGGGGGAGTAGTGCGACATAAGAAATATTTTGGTAAATGCACACATCGTCGCAGTGAAGGAGTATCTAAAGAGTATTTGGAAATGTTAACCCAAATGATTACGGATAAAGTAACTGCAAATATGCAAAAAGAGATAGATTTTATGGTTGAGCAAAGATTTAATAGTCATTGTTGGGTTGTAATTTTACAGGAATCATTGGATGCTTGCCATAATAGATATTATAGAGCACAATCAAGTTTATTGGTGTGATCCAATAGGGAACTCAGAGATTCCAGTATTTAAGACATTACTTAATACGTGAGCTCATCTTAATTATGATTTTCGTGAAATGTTCATTATAGCACCACTTACGTAGTATGTGCAGTAACCTTTTTTTTTTAAATGCACCTATGTCATAGGTCTATAAGAGTTTATGGTTACGAAGGGGGCACACGGAAGTCTAGTAAAGTGCCGCAATGGATAAAGCTTGATGTAAGTAATGCTGTGTTATATAATGTGTACGGTCTATTCCACACATACAATTCTTGTGTAGACTTTTTTCACTACTTTGTTAGAAATGAATGTGTCATTTATGCTCATGACATGTTGTTTTAGTGTGCCCGTCAACCAGGTATAACAGAATGTGGCTACTACATTATGCGGTACATGCTTGAGATCGTCACTAGTCCTAATTCGATGCGTTCTCTAAATGAGGTAATTTTTTTTTTCATTCATTGTTTAAAGTATTTTTACCTACGCCTTGCGCTATCCCTATCCTGCTAAGTTCTGCTATGTTGAACTACATCCCTCACCATTGTACCGAGGAGATTCTGTATCATCATCGTACCCCCAAACTCATCCCTTTAGCCTAAAAAACTGTAGCCTCATGATCAGTTTTACGCAATAATACGATTTCTGGTTAAAGAAGATCAGAGATTCCGACTGGCGGCTAGGCTTTTCCTCGGGAAAACCATTTTCAAATGCACTTTTTACTGTTTGCTGTGTTTTTTTGACTAAAATCTATTTCTGCTTAGGAAAGAACCTTGGAAACTGATTAAAGACAGAATGGGGACGTAACTTTCTTTTTTTTTTTTTCCCAAAACCCCGTCTTTTTGGCTTGATTAGATCTTTTACGCTTTTGTCGAGCCTGCTCAAACGGTACTTAGAAGAGTCGTCTACCTGATTGAATATCATGAAAGATTGGCTCGCCCTTGTACTTTAAAGAAGAAGACGATGCAAGACGTATATTTGTTATTATTGTCTAAATTCTTTGATAAATTAAACTAATTTTCTTGACTTGCAGCCTTTTCAAGATACAACATCATATTCACAAGACGAAATCGACGAGGTTCGTGATTTATGGGCAGATTATTTCCTGAATGCTTAGTAATATAATGTATTAGTATGTCAGATGATGGGTATGGTTGTATAGATACAATATTTTGCTCACTTGCCAAATATGTGATATGTATTTGGTGCCTAATTATTTTGGATGCTGGTGGTTTTTGCGTAATATACTGGTTCATGGTTCATGGTTTCATTGATGAAAGGCATGTTATTAGTTGATAAGCCTATTTATTTTTATTTTTTTAAAAAAATAATAATAATTAATATGCATCAGATTTTAGTTTAAACTGATGTCTAAACAAGTAAATAGACATCGGTTATTAGTTAAACTCTGATGCACATATAATGAATAGACATCAGACAAAAGACAACCGATGTCTATTTTTTAAATATACATCATACTTAAGACTGATGTATAAGCAAAAAGAATATACATGTGTCAACTGTGCATCAATTGCAAATCTGATGCCTATTGATGAAAATGTCTGATGTCTATGATGATTTTTGTAGTAGTGAGAACCTACACGAAGGAAAAATATATAGACTCCAACATTTTGAGGTAGCCAAGAACAACAGATCCTACAAACCTGTTATAAGCACGGACAACATCATAAGGTGCACACCATTCACAACAATAGCCGAGGAAGAAGACCAAAGCACCCCAATACCACAACATAAATTTGAGTTTCACCCTATAAACAGCCTACACGAGCGCTCCAACAAGATCGATTACTTGATAGGTATAAAAAGAAAAATTCACAATGAAAAAAAAATACTGACTCATAACTAGACTCATGTACATTTTGCAGATGTAGTTGGCTTGCTAACCACCATTGAAAACAAGCGACAAGTCATGACAAAAGGTGGACTAACGCTACTTCGCCATGCGTACATACAGGATGAAAGGTATGAAACACACCACCATCCTACTACTGAATAAGGTTGATCTTTACAAAATTAAATAGTAATGAACTTTCACAAGAAGGAAACGGTAAGAGTTACGCTGTGGGGCGAGGCAGCAAACCTAATAGATGAAACAATGGTAGAGATGAACAAAGATGAAGTCAAAATCGTCGTGATAACGTCTATGAAAGTCGTTTACTACGAAGGTAAGAACGTTTGACCCATACTATTGTCAAACCACCGACATTATACACCCAAAAAAAGTAACATCCAAAATGACACAATGCAGGCGCTGACCAATTACAATCAACTTACGGGACAAAAATATACATCAACCTCGACATTCCGGAAGCAACAAAGCTAAGACAAAGGTGAGAGCACTAAACAGAGAGTTCCATCTCATAGTCGGTGAAAACTCATAACCATAAAATAGAAAGCGAATAACACTAATACCACCCTATACAGCCTAGACGAGCTGACACCTGTCACGATCATCGACATAAGCAAGGAAATACATGTTCCTGAACCACCATTCAAAAGCCTAAAGGAACTGCTAGAGATGGAACTACCAGATGAGGTAAACAAAACCAGCTTGCCTGTTACTACATTTACTAAACAATTATAAAACATTTGTACTACGATTGTTTGTTAATTAACCCATGCATGTACTCCAGAAAGAAATGTTCATCTGCCAAGGGGCCATAACGGAAGTACGAACTGATGTAGACTGGAGGTACATGTCCTGCAGTACATGTAAAAGTGGCCTTCAAGATGACAAAATGTGCTCTCAGTGCAACAAACTGATACAATACCCTACACAAAGGTACGAGCATGTGAACTCTTGTGTGCATAATGTACAAGAACTAATTATTGTCTGACCAACAGGTACAGAATTATGACGACCATATCAGATGGGTTTGCATTTGCAAAACTTGTGCTATTTGATAAAGAAGCAGAGAAGGTTATTGGAAAACCAATAAACAAACTGCTTGACATATACGAGCAGGTATGAAACAACCGCCAACGTATATGCCAAACCCCCACGATATTAAATATATAACTAAATGTATACAAACCAAAAAATGCAGGAAAATGGAAAAGGTCGGGTATTCGACATTCTACAACAATGTATCGGAAAACAACACAAATTCAAAGTGAAGGTGGGAATGAGCAGATTTGGATATGAACGAGAGCTTAAAGGAAAGAAAACATTTCCAACAAATGAAGACATTGAAACAAAAATCGTTGCCACCCAAGAATCGGAAAAGGTACAATACAAAACCATAAAAAACTTGCAAAAAAAAATTAAAAAACAAAACTTTACAAATGATACATTGCAGGCACCCATGCAGCAAGAAGAACCCTCACTACCACGTATAGAATGGAAGGCGCCAGTCCAAACACCAGACAAAACCGAGAAGCGAAAGAATTGAAGGCGGAAAAGTAAGTACTAATTTGACTCAAATATTCATAAATAAATGTACCCAGTAACAAGTTTTGATGTATTTAACCACGCCCTTAAAAATGTAGGACTGGAAAAGGTGACAAAGATATCAAGATGGAGGGAAGTAGCGCGAAAAAAAAAGCGGTCAGTAGCTGTCTCAGAAACATCTACATAAATGCGAAGACGCCGAAAATCCAACATTACCAACAAAGTCTACCAATTTTAGGAGATAATTGTTATTGTTATTTTAATTTATTGAGCCCATGTCAAAATATATTAAATAAAACAAAATAAAGACTATTGAAACAATTGTATGTGCTTATCTATAATGACCACTTGCCCTTCAATATCAACAGTGACACCTAAAACTCACCCTCATGGACTTGCATATTTTTTGTTAGCATAGTTTTCCTACTTTAAAGTATGTTATTTAAAAAGCACAATATTTGGATTAATGTAATCAAGTACACAACTTCCTGGCAAATAACTAACGCATGTATTCCTACTATCAATCTCATATTAACATCTACATAACACCCGCAGATATAAGACAATTTCAAATCCATCAATTTTACCCTAATTAACAACTAAAGACACACATTGAAAAACAAAACCACGCCACTACAAACGGTGTCAACCAAAACAACCTCGTGAGTTTCACGGGCAATAGAACTAGTTACGATTGTATAAGACATAAACCTTTTAGTATGTTATTTTTTTTTCTCTACATTATTTTGATCAGTATGATATGTATACACTTCGTAACTTTTCGTTATGTGATATTACTTAATATTCCAAAATATAATTATGTATTCCGATTTCAATATTTTGTAATTTAGCTCAAGATTTTTTAAAACAAGTCTAATATACAAACCCGTGCAATTTTGCACGGGTGTAAAACTAGTTAACGGTTTAAAAAACCACATTTATCTCAATCATTTGTTTAGCGAGCTTTATACGACTATGTGTTGACTGGTGTTCGCAATTATGCCTAAAGTTATCCTTCATTGACCTGTCGTGGTGTTTAATTTGTAATATAGAATAGTGATAATTGCATGAGACTAATTCGGATTTTCTAACGTGTGCGTTTGGAGTTACCGTACTTTCTGGTATGCAGTATCTTATTATGCTAATTGTTGAGGTCAATTTATAACGGGTAGGTCTTCGTTGAGACAAACTATTAGCCTCATCCATTTTATTTGCCTCGATTTAAGTTTTAGACGGATGCGTCCATCCGTCTTAAACAAGAAATTATGCTTTCTAATATTTGGTTAATTTGATAAAAATTACGTTGTGTACTATGTAAGGTATTTTGTACTACACGAATTAATGTTTGTTTGAACTACCGCGGTACGAGATGTTAGAGTATAAAATCGATATTGGGACTCCAATTATCATCTTAAGTTTTTTTTAGGAAAACCCGAAAGGGCTTAATCGATTAAATCAAGATTAACAATGTTCCGTGGAAGCACATTACTTCAGTGCTTTCTCCCATAAGACCAAGGAGAGACATGGGCAAGAGCATGAGTTACCTTAGCTGGTTGAATTCCCTACATACAAACAAAAGGTCGTGGATTCAAATCTCACTTTTAAAATAGAATTTTAGCACAAGGTATAGGGAGTTCTGCAGTTGCATCCACACTTCAAGTCCAAAGGGCATTCGTGTGAGGTGACGTGTTAGAGTATAAAAACCAATATTGGGACTCGCACCAGCGGCTTAAGCTTTTTTTGTTGAGATGATTTCTTGTCATGAGAAATGTAACCCGTTCTATCCTGGGAGACAATTGTTCATTAACCTTTTGTACCATAGAGGAGACAAATTGCCTTAAGGAGACAGCCTATATATTAGAATTATGAATGGTTGTATTTCATTGAGAATTGCATAAGTTACATTAACATATGATATGCCTATTTATATGAACTAGTTGTTGTATAGCGCGCGATGCGCGCGATACCCCAAGATATTGTGACTCGTTTATTTGGCTTAATATCGATTTATTCATAGAGTGCGTGGTTTTCTCGTAGATTGTTATAGTTGCTTGTTAGTTTTGCTAGAAATAATGATAATCATTTTATTTTTTAGTAATTATAATTGTTTTATAGAAGGGTATTTTTCGGTGATGCATATTATACGATTGTTGTCTGTGGGCACCTTGCTTTCATTTTAGCATAAGACGTTGAATGTCGCACTTTGCTCGGGATATCCCAATATACTTATATTTAAAAATTGTTGTTTGCAAGATGAGCACAATTATTTACTTTAGAAAGAATTATAATCCCTTGTCTTAATCTTTTGAGAAAAGAAAAAGGTTTATTACTAATTTACTATCCACTTTGTTAATCACCTCATACATTCAAACTTCGTACAGCCTCTTAGGTTACCACTCAATACACTAAGATACAAGCAAAGAAATAAAAATCAAATTTACTATGTCTATCCATATATATATTTCAAACGCGTCTTGAAGTCTGTCATTCCATATAGCATTTTAGTTCCAACAGCTACCACTGTCCGTATGATAGCATGCCTAGATCAATCCTTCTATCACCACTTTACTACTTCGGTTACTAAGGAAACCAGATTTCACATTATTGGATGAAATCTGCACAATACCAGATCTATGGTTAGGAAACACGCGTAAATAGTATTGGTGCCTACAGACCATTCAAACACATGATGCACTCAAACACGACTGGAAAATGGCAATTGCAATGATGTTAGAAAACCATTACATGCAAATACAAATCCACACAATGGTAGGCAGAAAAAAAGAAAGATGCCAATGATTTTATGTTCTACAATTTCCGCTATCAAACCAGAGACAACTTGTAGATCACAAAAAAAGTCATATAAAATCATCTAAAAAACTACATTCCTCTTACCTCTATATCCACTATATATCCATTATTGAAAAGGGGAAAAAAAAGGTAAACTTCAAACAAAAAAAAAAGAAAAGTAACCCTTTCTCAACACCAATATCTATCGAATGTTCCCGTTATTTGTGATTTCGCTAAATCCAAATGCTTGTGCTGTCAACATTCAAAAGCTTCCTAAGATACAAACTTATAGTTAAATAGGGCTACAAGCGAGCTTAAAATGATGAACGGATACGAAGAAGAAGATCAAAAATCAACTTGATTTTTCGTCTATGTCCCATCAAAAACACGTACTAATTCACAAGTACTGCCCCATATTGCACTTTTCTTCATATATACACAAACCATCCTATGAGATAAATCAAGACCCAAGAACCACACAAACCTTTTTTTCCTCAATTGAAAACAAAGGCACTGACCTTTCCATTAACTGACTATATGTCAATGGATTATGTTTAATTGCATACTTAGAGGTAGTAGCGGAACTACTGTTGTAAAAGGGATAATAGTATGAATGGTAACCAAGTTGCCAATAATGCTAACAATATTGAAACCTCTTCTACCTAATCATGTCTACTATAACCAAGAGGTCAATGCTAATAACAGTATTGGCTTCCTCGTGCACCTCGTCCATCTCCCTAAACCTCAACCTCAACCTCAACCTCAACAACCTCAATTTCAAGTCCTCAACCACCTTCTCCTCTCCCCCCTCCTCCAACCTTAACAACCTCCTCCTCCAATTTTCCCCAACCTCCTCCTCCTCCACTCTCCTCCTCATCCTCCAGCCAGAAGCTTTTCTTCTAACCTCAACCTCTTATACCTCTCATTCGCCTTCCCCCAACCTTAACCTCACAATCAAAGTTCTTAAGTTTCCTTATTCACTAAAAACAAGCAACAATGTACTTTGACCTCAAAATCACATTCAAATAACTTACCAATATAATCAAGAGTATGTGGCAAAATACTCAATCTACACAATGAAGAAATTATAGCCAGTTTGAGGATAATAGAAAAAGTTGGTAAAACAATTGCGTTTGTGCGTCTTAATCCAGGTACCATTTTCCCGAAAATTCTAAAGATCCACCCCATATATTAATTAAACAAGATTCTCGGAAATTACCCTGAGATAATCTATCATAACAAAACAAATCAACAAAAGGATTCAAAATAAAACCGCCTACACAAAAGAAAAGGAAGGGGGATTAGTCTACTCTCTTGTCTTTCCCTGTACATCAATTCAGACTTTTTCCTAACTTTATCGTGAAACGTCTTTCCCTGTACTCTCTAATCTTTCCCTACGAGAATCTTCATTTAAACAGCCAGAAGTTTAATGAGATAGCTGGAAGAAAATGTGTCTTGTGGATAAATTAACATACCTAATGAGTGGGTTCTTTGAACCCTCCATCCATGTTTGTCAATTGAGCGTTAAATGTCTTTGTCAAAGTCAGAGAAGCGCTGAGTTTAGGAAGTCCTCGCCGTAAATCAAGTGGTTGACTTGGATGAAGTGGAGGATAAGCCAATGGCAGACATGGAAGATTTCCAATACCAGATTGAACGGAACGTGCAGACATGTCCTGTATAAAGAATGTAGCCAACGTTAATCAATATTGAGTATTCCGTACACTAACTTTCATTAGGCATTGTGGTGGTTGACCCACCAGTGAATATTAATCACATCTTTGAAATCCGCTCCTCAATGTTGAAGTCCAATCTAGGATTATGTGTCCCACATTTCATGGACATAGCTGGCTTTTACCTGCAGCAAGGCGTGCTTTCTAGAGATTTTAAATTGCTTATAACAACTATTTAGATAGGAGACGGGAGGTATCATTGATACAGGAGGGGGGAACATAAAAAAGAATAACCATTGTCATCACCCGCCTTATCAACATCCCTATTAAAGATTAATCACTACTCGCTCAGGCGAAAGGAGTATAACATAATCCAAAATTGGAGCTATCTGCTCATCAAACCGGTAATAGGAGCTGTAAATCCTACTCGACTAAGTATTGGTGGATTTACATACAAGGACATGGACCATATACGTTATTTTATTATGCTTTTCTCTATTTTTTGCGCAAAAAAATATAATTTGTACCTTTTGTATAATAAAGTAATACTCCGTAATTGCTTTAATATTTTTAATGAGACACCAAACAAATTTTCCTAAGTCTGTCATTGCACTAAGCATGACTCTGAATCACAATCCTAGATAATATTTTTACTACCATACACGATCTAGAAAAAAGACGCACTAAGCATGAGATGAGGCTCATACCCCTTTCATGGCTAAATTTGGAACATTTGTCGGGATAGTTATATCTTCCATAACCTGTCAAGTTCATGTTCATTAAACACACAAACCAGGGACAAAAGGGTTAAATTTTATCTATAGAACTGATGAAATCTATGAATAAAATGAGGAAAAAATACCGGCTTATGAGCAAAATGGAAGTGAGAAAGTGCATCGAGTTTCAAATACACCCTTCTAAAGAGTTGACTTTCCTGCTACAAAAAGACGGTAATGTGTGAAATCCTATGTCGAGAAAACAGCTTACATCGAGACACGTGCGCACAGAGGATAAAAGAACGTGACATGGCATTTAGTGATCAGTTCTACACTGGACTCCTGTGGGATTTGTATCCATATACAACCCTTTAAATCGACAGGATTATAATGAAATTTAACTTATATGATTAATAGTCATAAACAAAATTGCATAAGACGAAGGGATTAAGAAATAACCTTTAGTCCTTGCGATAAAGGCCTAAGAACAAATACCAAAATAGGTATTCTCCTAATCAAAACACCCTAGATGGAACAAGATTGCCTTGAGATTGCTAGAACTCTTGAGAAACCGTTTTCTCTCTTTTTGTGAATTATGTGATGGTGGAGGCTCAACTTGTGATTAGGGTTGATCAAAAAAATCAAATAAAATAGGGAAACCAATTCCTTTATATAGTCCCCTATCACAAGGTATCCTAGTGTAATTAGGAAAGGTATTTTCTTTCCTAAAAACCCTCCATATGGCCGAAATTTTAGAGTATTATAATACTTTATTTTCGGTTCATATTTAGCTATTAATATATTGCAATTAATATACGTATATTATTAATTATAAATATCCGTATATTTACAATTTTACTAATTCAACATATCAGTTTATATTTAATTTAGCTTGCAATATATATGACAATTAAATATAACCTTTTATATTTAATCGCGAATTACTGTTAATTCGGCTAAACATTATTTAATCTGTATTAAATAATTTTTATCATCACATTGACTAACTGTTTAGTCTAAAACACTGACTAACCTTTTAGTCAAATTATAAGGCATCAATATAATTATTTTCTCAAATAATCATATCTCTCGAACACATCCAATAGGTGTGACTTTTAGGGACCAGTTGATTACCGCCATCAGTATGACAATAACGTCAAACTTATCTAGCAAGCCAACCGTTATTGATAAACGTTAATCAAATGATTATTATACGAAGTATACCCTGTGAACCTACAGAGATTTATTTATGTTATTGCACTAACTGTGGAGGACACTGGCTCCAACAATCTCCCACTTGTCCGTACAAGTGTATGTGCGATAACCGATTCTCATATCCTATATAAATTTCTCCCACTCAATGTAAACCAATTTGCAAAGTTCGTATTTACAAAGGTCGTAGTTTACAAGTGATCTGTATCAAGAGTGGTTTTCCCGACTAGAGAGTAACTCAACTGATAAACGAATCTGTATTCGAGCATGGCCATGCATTTCAGTTACAGCTCCTCGAGTGGCCCTGAGAAATATCATATCCTGATAAAGGTTGGATATTTTCTTGAACTCGAATCTTGCAGACACAAGCGCAGTATGAAATGACCCAGTGAAAATCTACTTAGCCTCCTGTTACGGTTGACCATGAGAAAGAAACCAAAGTCACCCAAAAACTGCCTTTATCTCAAGAGACAGTCGATAGTCAAAAGAATCGACTCTAGGAACACTATGGATGTCCTATCCAAGACCTGGCACCTAATGTTCCGAAACATTTAGGACTCCATAACGTCGTCACAAAATGTCCTGCGCAGTATCATTATAACTCGCATCTGTGATCGATCAGTCAACAGTTTGACTTATGGCTCGTTGAAACCACCATCAATCGACGTCACAAAATAATTGCCAGAGTTATCAGCTCATGTAGGCAATTACAGACCAAAACAAAATATAATGTAATTCAGTTCACTTTGTGGTGTTCAATGTTGTCCGTACAACCCACATGAAAACAAAATATAAACAAAACGATGATTTTATATATAGTTTTTATGAAAAGATACAGGTGTCTAATCCATAAAAAACAACTAATACAACTCAGGAACACGTTTGATTCCCATGGAAATAACGTGCCCTTCATGTTTATCATATCTCAATGGGTTAGTGAGAGGATCTGCGACGTTGTCATCCGTAGCAATCTTGTCTATCACTATCTCCCTTTGCTCCACATAATCTCGGATCATGTGAGCCTTCCGTTGTACATGCCTAGACTTGTTGCTGGACTTAGGCTCCTTAGCCTGGAAGATGGCACCACTATTATCACAATAGATGGTGATCAGGTCATCCGAACTAGGAACTACAGTTAGTCCTTGTAAGAATTGACGCATCCATATAGCTTCCTTCGCAGCCTCTGAAGCAGCATAGTACTCGGATTCAGTCGTAGAATCTGCTATAACAGTTTGTTTGGAGCTTTTCCAGCTGACCGCAGCGCCATTAAGAGTAAAAACGAAACCAGACTGAGATTTCGAGTCATCTCGATCCGTTTGGAAGCTGGCATCTGCGTAACCGATTGCGCATAGCTCAGTGTCGCCTCCATAAGTCAATACCCAATCCTTAGTCCTCCGTAGGTATTTAAGGATATTCTTAACAGCCATCCAGTGTGTTTCACCTGGATTGCCTTGGTATCGACTTTTCATACTCAATGCATATGCCACGTCTCGACGTGTGCATATCATGGCATACATGATCGATCCTATAGCTGATGCATAAGGAATCCGACTCATGCGCTTGACCTCTTCCGATGTCTTTGGTGCCTGAGCTTTACTCAAATGCATCCCAGAGACCATTGGAAGGTTCCCCTTCTTGGAGTTGGTCATGCTGAACCTCTCAAGAATCTTATCTATATAAGACTTCTGACTGAGGGATAACATCCGTCGTGATCTATCTATGTAGATACGGATCCCCAAAATTCTTTGTGCCTTGCCCAGATCTTTCATCTGGAAATGGTTCTTTAACCAAACTTTTACCGAAGTTCAGAGAGGTATGTCATTCCAAATCAAGAGCATGTCATCGACATACAATATTAGGAAGACAATCTTGCTCCCACTCGACTTGATATATAAGCATGGTTCCTCGACCGATCGAGTAAATCCATTCTCTTTTATCACTTGGTCGAAACGATGATTCCAACTCCGAGAAGCTTGCTTAAGTCCATAGATGGAACGCTTAAGCTTGCATACCTTCTTAGGATTTTTAGGATCAATGAAACCTTCGGGTTGTACCATGTACAACTCCTCCTCCAAATACCCGTTTAAGAAGGCGGTTTTCACGTCCATTTGCCAAATTTCATAGTCATGAAAGGCGGCAATCGCTAAGATTATCCGAATGGAACGCAGCATGACTACGGGTGCAAAGATTTCATATAATGCAATCGTGCACTGAGTGGAAACCCTGGCCACTATCGTGCCTTGCTATGTAATATGATTGTCCTTCTACAGAATGCTTTATCTTCCCCCCCGTGTAAGCCATTTGCACTGAAGAGGCCGAAACCTTATCAGGTAAGTCAACCAGATCCCATACGTCATTCTCATACATAGAGTCCATCTCGGATTGCATGGCATCAAGCCATAGCTTAGAGTCGGAACATGTCATGGCACCTTTATAGGTAGCGGGTTCGTTTCTCTCAAGGAGTAAAACGTCATCACTCTCATTCTCCTCGACCATACCAATGTATCTGTCTGGAGGAATAGAGTGTCTACCCGACCTCCTAGGTTCCAAAGAAATATTTACCGCAGCTGATGATGAAGGAACAGTTTCCTCCATTGGTTGCTCGGTTGTTGGTTCTTGAATCTCCGACAGTTCGAAGGTTCCATTACTTGTCCTATTCTCGAGAAATTCTTTCTCTAAGAACGTCGCCCTAGCCGCAACAAAAACTCGATGTTCGGTAGGCGAGTAAAAGTAATGACCAAACATCCCTTTTGGATAACCAATAAAGTATGTCTTGACCGATCGTGGGCCGAGCTTATCGTCAGGTCGCCACTTGACATAAGCCTTGCAGCCCCAAACCCGAATAAAGGACAAGTTAGGGACCGTTCCCTTCCATAATTCATATGGAGTCTTGTCTACAGCTTTAGACGGACTTCGGTTAAGTATTAGAGCAGCTGACAAAAGAGCATAACCCCACAATGAATCAGGTACAACCGTGTGACTCATCATGGACCGAACCATATCAAGTAATGTTCGATTTCTCCTTTCGGACACACCATTCAATTGTGGTGTTCCAGGTGGAGTTAACTGTAGTACTACACCACAGTCTTTAAGGTGTCGATCAAACTCCTTCGAAAGATATTCGCCACCACGATCTGAACGTAGTGCTTTAATCTTTCTATCCAGCTGGTTTCAACCTTATTCTGGAATTCCTTGAAATTGTCAAAGGACTCACTTTTATGCTTCATTAAGTAGACATAACCATATCTACTCAAATCGTCCGTGAAAGTGATAAAATATCTATAGCCATCTCTAGCGTTGATTGACATAGGTCCACACACATCAGTATGTATGAGTCCTAATAGGTCAGCAGCGCGCCTTCCAACACCTTTGAAGGAAATTCGAGTCATTTTGCCTATGAGACATGATTCACACGTGCCAAAAGATTCATAGTCAAATGGGGAGATAGTCCCATTATCAATGAGCTTCTTCACGCGTTTTTCATTTATGTGTCCCATACGGCAATGCCCTAAATAGGTTTGATCTTTGTCACCAACCTTTGCTTTCTTACTACTCACATGCAATATATCTGTGGTTTGATCTAAAACATAAATGTCATTCATGGAAACTGCTTTACCATAAATCATTTCGTGTAAAGAGAAAATACAGCTATTATCCTTTATTACAAACGAAAAGCCGTCTTTATCAAGTACGGAAACTGAAATAATGTTTTTAGATAAACTGGGTACATAGTAACAGTTATTCAGAAATAACTCAAATCCACTCAGGAGTTGGATTACATATGTTCCCACTGAAACGGCAGCTACTCTTGCTCCATTCCCGACTCGCAGGTCCACATCACCCCTTGCGAGAGTTGTGATGTTTCTTAGGCCCTGCAAATGATTGCACAGATGAGAACCACAACCAATATCTAGTACCCAAGTTCCGAAACTTGCATGGTTGATCTCAATCATATGAATAAAAGAAGAAGACATACCAACAGGAGAGACGCGGCCTGCTTTAATGTCCTCTCGGTACGCGAGGCAGTTCCTCCTCCAATGCCCAATCTTGTGGCAATGGTGGCACTCCACGTTACCTTCATCGCTCTTTGTCTTGCCTTGTGAGCTACCGCTAGACTCACCAGGCCCACTCTTGCCTTGCCCTGGCTTTTTGAAGTTCGGCTTCCCTACAGCTAGGTTTGCCTTAGCCTTGCCCATACCTTTGCCCTTGTTGCCAATCATGAGAACGTCCTGTTTCAGACTCCCACTCAATTTCAGATCACTCTCTGTCTGTACAAGGAGTGAGTGGAGCTGATGAAGACTCTTCTGCATATCATTCATATAGTAATTTGCCCTGAAAAAGGCAAAACCATCATGAAGTGAATAAAGAACGCGGTCTATGACGATCTTCTCATCGATTTTGCAACCAAGTGCCTCCAGTTTCTCGACATTCTCAATCATGTCAAGAATGTGTGGGCTAACTGCTTGGCCCCTCTGGAGTTTCGCTTCAAAGAAGCGACAGGTATGCTCATAGCTAACCATCCTCGTAGCTTTCGAGAACTCGGTAGAGAGCGTGGTGAAAATCTTGTTTGCACCTTGGGCAATGAATCGCCTTTGCAAATTTGATTCCATTGAAAAGATGAGTACGTTCTTTATCGCACCCGCCTCCATTACGAAATCAATATAAGCAAGTGATTCATTTGCTTCTGCATTGGGGCCTGGGTTTGGCGGTAGTGGCTTAGTCAAGTACTCGAGCTTACCGTCAGCAATGGCAGCATTCCGTAATGCCGCCTCCCAGTCCGCAAAGTTGGACCCGTTACTCTTCATCGCGTTGACTGATTCATAGTGTCCATGAATATCTTAAGCCAGGACGCACGTCCGAGCGTGGCACTTGGCATTGGGTCATCAGTATGGCCAGCCATTTGTTATTAGCAGTTTATATCTGAATATTTGACTGTGGAAAAAGAAAATAATAAGATAAGTTTCATCGTTTTAAAAATTAAGTCTTAATGCAAAAACTGTTTAATGCGATGACTCAAGCATTTATACAATTGACCTCCCTCAAGAATTATATAAATGATCCCAAGACTCAATTTCTGTAAATTGATAAGCCAACCTTTTGGCTAATTCTACCTTTAGAATTCTCGGTCGATAAATTTCTGTAAATTCTATCTTTAGTCCATTATAATCCCGAGATATTACTCGTACTATAATGTTGAGATAAAATAGGTCAACACTCACTACTTACCCAACGTAGAAGGGGTCATATTATGACTTCCGACGAAGAAGGGGTTCATAGAAGTTTTTCCTATAAAGACTAATCTCAATTTTCATTTTAGAGGAAGATCCCATCATCTTAAATTTAATTCATTTTAAGTGAACAAATTCTAGCATTTCGTGAATGATTTAGACTAAGGTGATGACCCTATGAACGAGTGACATCTGTATGTCTATGATGAAAAATCAAACTATATGAAACATTTTTCATGCATTTTAGGTGGTTTGGTTTAGGCAGAATATGATGCAGTTATTTAACATGTGAATGAAAACAAAAACCGGAAAAATACGTAAACTATTACAACGGTCCTAGTGTGGCCTATCTACCAAAATGAACAGTAAATACAAGTTTGGAATCCATCCTTATGGACCCGAGAAGCTTGACTTTGTCTCATCTTGGTCCATGTAGCGGGAGTGAGCATCCGATCTCCATCTCTAGTCTTCTTAAAATTACATTTAAAAATTACAAAATAAACCTATTTACATTCTAATTCCAAAACATAATTAAAAGAAAAATAAAAGGAGATTCGAGATCTCAAAATTACAACCAAACCATGTTTTCATCATTACGAAAACATGATTAACTAAAGCCACACTAGGTATTACATTTTTCAACCAATTGCAAAAATACGTAAAATAAACCATTCATTCATTCATTCAACAAAAATAAAAAGCATCAACTATATTAATTAATACTACAAAACATAATTCATTAATTATGTTGATTAATTATCCAAACCACCATTCAAACCGATCAAAATTATGTGACAATTTCTTAATTGCCCACAACAATTTTAATCTTACATAATCCATTTTATTTTAAACCTTTTTAAAATACTAGTTTTAAACCCGTGCATAATTGCACGGGATTGAATAATGATCAATTTGATTAAATGCATGAATAAATAGTTAAAAATGATATTGAAGTTTTTCTTAAGTTGCGAACTACGTATCTATTTTAAAAAATATCCGACAATTAATCGGTTCTAAAATTGGTCCATAACAAAAAAAAAACTTAGGCCCATGAAATGGGTCTATCTAATACATTATTAACTCGCGACTTAACCTCACAAATTTAGAGTTCCATATAAATACTACTAAACCTAGATTATTTTACTCAATTCCTCTCTTATTTCACAATCCGTCAACTCTCAATTCACATCTCACATTTTGTTTATAATTACTTTTTTGATTTTTTTCCCTTCACCCTTCTCTCAACTAATGACTGCGGTTAATCAAATCCACCAAAAACTACCAACAAACTTTATAAATATAATTACCAACAACGTTTTTGAAGTTATGTAAGTATCCAAATTTTTATTTCCTACCGAAAAAATTAGGCTTACTAATTTGAAATTAATTTTATTTTTTTACAGGAAAGACTCAAACTAAATTATTGTTTTTCTTGTTTTTTAATTTAATTTTTTTTAAATTACATTTTTTTGTATATAATTAATTTCTTTTTAAGGATTTATTTTTCCTACGTTATGTTGTTTATTTCTTGTTTGCCCAAGTTTTCGTAGAAATGAGAAGTGAAAATACAATGTGAAATAAATTGGGGAGTTTACTATTATATTAACAATATGGGGCGAGAGAGTAATTAATTAAGAGGAATGATTGTGGGACCCATTTTATTTTTTTGGTCTTTCCTTAAATCAAGCAGCCAATGAGAAGCCATGAAATGTTATTACTTTTATATATAGTAGATTACTACTTTTAAATCCGTGCAAATAATGCACGGGTCATAATAACATACGCTATTATTAATTACTACTGTGTAACCCGTGCAAAAAATGCACAGATTTATAGTCCATTTATGTGTGAATTTATTTTTATAGCTTACGTAGAAATTGTCAAATACGGAGTATATCATTATGTTAAATCTTTAAGAGAATTTTATCGGTTTATAACCTAACAATTGTTAAACAAATCTTATAACCTAACAATTTATATCATAAATCACTTTATTTAATACAAAAATGTTAATGTATTAATAAAAATGTTAATGTATCAATTGGGAGACAACTACAAAATCTTAGCTATTACTTTTATATAGAAAGAAAATGACTCCTTAACATAAATTTTTTTGGAAATTACTCCTATGTTTGAAAAAAAAAAAAAAAAAGACGTGATGGTGCTCAACTAACTTTTTTTATTTTCTTAAAAAAACTAATATAAATTTTATCAATATAGTTGTGGACTAATGGGTCTTAGTTAACAACACAAAGCCCTAAATGGTGCTATTTACACTGTACTTCCACATGATGCTGCATTGCCGCCTCATTTCTTACTCCCTGGTTCTCTAATGTTATTATTCTCAATTACAAATCTCTCCATCTTTCACCAAAATTTCCTATTAATCTTAATTTATCTTAGTTTTTAAAATCAAACTATATAAGATCCCTAAATACAAATTTCGAGTTACCATAATTCTATCTTTCTCATCAATATTTTGATAAAAGATTATCACCATTAATATATGAGTATCTATCATCATCTTGAATAAGAAGGTAAATGGAGTAATATATACCTATCATCGTCAATAATTTTTTATGCATGTTAGTATTTCAATTTTTTTTTAAACAAGAGTTTTTTCAAAATTTTACCGTATTTTTTCTGTACAGTAACGGTATAAATTTTCTTATATTTCAACACTTAAAAAATTAGTGTGTTTCATTTTTTTGTAAATAATTAGTCCCTTTTAACGTTTATTTGAATAGTAAGTATCAAACTATCAAAGTGTTTGATTTTTGAGTCAAGTTTTTCTTTTGATATGAATTCATTTAAAGTTTATTTTGTTACCTAAATTAACATTTTATTGTGATTGTGATTCTTGTTTCTTAAACTTATTTAGATTTTTAGATTTTTTTCCCGCAAATAATGTGATAACCATTCTATTTATTACTATTTTTTTCGCCATAAGAAAAATAAAGGTACTGTTTTCTTAATTCAATACAATTTTATACAACTCTATTTATATGCAACACATTTGTATAATATACTATGGTTTTGTGTAAATCTGTATCTATAATCTATGAAGTAATTAAATAAGAGTTTGAGTTGGAGTGTATTGAGAGTAATTAATTGTGTACATGGACATGGACGTGGGTTTGCAATAGATGTGGGGTCAATTTATTTTTCCTCTCCTTACTTTTAGGAGCCAATCAGAATGCAGCAAATGTTTATGGATTAGTATATAATAGATTCGGGTATCAATATTGTGAACCTTTTCACAATAACAAACAAACAAACATTATCTTTATAATGTCAAAAAAAAACAAACAAATTTTTTTTTTTTTCGGGACACTGTTCACGTGAACAGTACCAGTACCCAAATTTTTTTTTTTTTTTTTTTTTATTCTTTGATATCTCACGGTTTAATAAAAAAACCGAAAAACAAAACCATAAAAATAAAAAACAGATGCTGCTGCTGCTGCCTTTTAAAAAAAAGTTTTTTTATTTTTATTTATTTTTATTTTTTTTTTAAACAGTGAACAGTAACCGGGCAGCACAAAAATTTTTTTCCGGTGTTGCCAATATCGCTAGATCGGTTCTAATTTCAATATCTAATCGTTATTAAAATTGATTCAAACTAGATTATTCAATTTAACCTTTTAAAAAGAACATCTAAATCATGATTAAATCGATTATCCTTATATTCATTTAATCACAATCGCTTTGAACATCATTAAAAATTGAATCATGATTCAAAAATCATCAATTTAAAACAATGAATCCGAAAATAATAGCAACAACAAAATCAAAACAATTCCATCTTATTTTAATTTAATCCTTATCAAATTAAAACAACCACAAATTTATTATATTGAATTTTAACCTTTTAAAATAACAATATTAATAAATCAACAATGGAACAACAAAACCCTAAAATAAAAAAAACCCACGGCTAAAATAAAAAAAAACAGCCGTCACAAATTTTTTTTTTTTTTTTTTTTTCGGTTTTCTCAAATTTTTTTTTTCTCAAATTCATATATCATAAAAATGAAAAACATATAATATAATTTTGTAGCCAAAAAGCTCTGATACCACTTGTGGGAAATAACAGTTTACATCCCCTTAAAAATTAGGATTATAACAAAATTATATAATATGAATGCAAGTCATAGATATGAAAACGATACAAATGTAGAGAAAAAGAATTAAACCTTCGGTCCTTAGCAAATTAGGCCTAAGAACAGATATCAAAATAGATATCCTCCTAATCGTAACACCCAAGACTGATTGAGATATGCCCTTGTAATTGCTAGAAAAGAATTAAAAGTTACAGTTAACTTTTATTGTTTTTGTGTTTTTGTGTTTTGTGTGATGGAGGCACAAGTGAGAGAGAGTAAAAATTAGGTTAGCAATTTTTTTTTTCTTCTCTTGTAATTGACGGCACACTTAGGTTATAATGAGGAGATTTAGTCTCCTCAAATAACTACCCATTGACTGAAAAAAAACCCGAGTGTATCTGGACACTTTTTCCGGTCATTTTAGCTTTTAATATAATGTAATACTTTATAATCGTCATTAGTCAAAGACCGACATTATAATACATCATTAATTATAAATATCCGTATATTTATAATTTTCCAATTAATTATAACGGTTTATGTTTAATTAGCTTACATTATATACAACAATTAAATATAACATTTTATATTCAATTTACGAATTACAGTTAATTCGTCTCAGCTAAATTTATTTAATCATTATTAAATAATTATATCATCATCACATTGACTAACCTTTTAGTCAAAAACACCGACTAACCTTTTAGTCATTTAATAAGGCATCAATATGATTATTTTCTCAAATAATCACATTTCTCAATCACATCCTTTAGGTGTGACTTTTAGGGATCAGTTGATCACCGCCATCTGTATGACAATAACGTCAAACTTATCTAGCAAGCCAACCGTTATCGATAAACGTTAATCAACTGATTACAATACAAAGTATACCCTGTGAACCTACAGAGATTTATTTATGTTATTGCACTTACTGTGGAGGACACTGGCTCCAACAATTAATCCTCTAAATGTGAGATTGTGAGTGTGTCGTGTGGGTAGGGAGTAATGCATGCAAATGATAATAGACGGATAAAAAACTCAAATGGTAAATTGGTGACGATTATTTAATTTATTTATATTCTACCACGAGACATAAAATGAACTCTTAGAGTAAGAAATTCACTCTACAAATATATTTCGACTATATATCAGAATATCAGTGAGTTTTATACAAGGCATGACGGTAATACGTACATATGAGAGTAACCTAGTATTTATATGTTTCTAGTAGTCTATAAATACTCAATTGATACCACATATGAATTGTCCTCACGTATACGATATGCATGTATTTTCTATAAATTTATGCAATATATTTGGTTTTTAGTCACCATACGAATCCCATTAAATATGGTGTGCTGATTAATTATATATTATAACAGCTATATATATAATTAAAAAAACCCTAAAAGGAGTTCTAGCTACTTCGTAAAATAATTAATTGCATATTTGCAACAACTATATATTATAATTAATTAAGCAATTACATACGTGTATACTCTTGCATGATGACTAGTGTATAATTGGTACAAATCATCGACTATATATGTACCTTTTAATTATTTTATTACATGAAATATGAAATGTAATAACAAGTCATATATAGAAACAAAAGAACTTAAATTTCCAAGCTCTATAGTTTTCAAAATAGCTTACGTTATTTTCCATGGTTTTCAACATATATGATGTTTGCAAATAAATTCCCTTAGATTTAGGCCTAGTAACTTGTAGGAGCCACATGAAACATTTTGTTTCCTAGCTTTTATTTATTTATTTATACAGGTACTACTACTTCCTGTATTCCGAAGTATTAGAGATATTAGGAAAATATATTATTAGATAATATTTTAATTAGTTAGGATATTATATTGGAAACTATACGGTTTACAAGATGGATGATTACAAGATGGTCTTTGGTCTATTTACGAGAAATGATGATTACTATGTCATTCATTGTATTTGTCTTAATAAATTCATTGTATTAGTCTCAAATGATCTTATATAAGTAGCTATGCATTTGCTAATGACAAGGACACGAGATTCTCCTCCAATTATCTCTCCCTTTCATATTCTAACACGAAGTAATCTTTCTAATTTGACTTCAAAAATCAGAGTTTTTACTTTGATCATTAGTAAATGTTAACATGATAAAACTTACGGAGTATAATTTAACGATAAAATATTTACATTCAAATATTGTACAAAAATGTTGAACCTAAGTAATTTCTCAATGAAAAACTAGTTGTAGATATAGAGCATTATCGAGTCAAAATAAAGCATTGAAGCTCGAAAGATTATTTTGGAATGAAAATAGTATATAGTACAAAGTATAAAGAGATTGCATAGACACCTACATAATATAAATATAAATAGTTGGATAAACAGTTAGTTTTTCTTAAGATGACAATATTTATTGGCATAAAAAGAAGTTGTTATCATATGAAGTTACTGGCATAATAAAATTGAATATTTTCTCCATTTAAAACCAAACACACCATTTCATTTTTTTGACACTATTCATAAATGAATGGAATCTTCAAAATTCCGAGCAATGTATAAGAGAAAATATAGTCACGTGGTATCTTGTTTGCGATTTATCTGTTATAAGTACAATAAAATATCAAACTTTTATAAGATATTTACGTTACAATATGTGGATTGACAAACGTGTAAAAGTAGAAAAGCCGATAACCATGCTCGATAATGATTATTCAACTGAACCGGACCCGATCTTTCACCATCTCTACACTTTTACAAGATTTTTGAAATATATCAAAAAATATCACTCATATAATTACAAGACTATATATCCAAATTAATTAATTAATGCGAATTGGATATATATGTTAGGATGAGAATACGATCCTACGATATTGATATTACGATCGATCGATCGATATCTTACGTAAAAGAATATGCCGATTGCTAGGTTTGCAAAGACCTGAAATGATAAATGTTACGTTATTGTGATCTGTTTATGACCATGACCATACGTCCATACCACCTTCCTACAAACAAACACATAACTCTTTCGTTGTATATTAATAATGAAAATTAATTACATGAAAGATATTGTACGTTATATCACCGTCCAAAAAGAAAAACTAATAATTATATTCCAAAAAATATTGTAAAAGTTACATTATGTTGTTGCTATCAAGGGGTCGAAATCGACTTATGGAGTTTTAACGTTTATTCAAATCTAGATAATTGTGAGAACGACTCGAAAAGCTAAATTATGTACCATTCAAGTACCATCTTCGTTTAAATAACCTCTAATTGAGTCTTCTATAGACTTTGTTATTATGTATACAAATCGAATTATTTTGGATATTTTGATCGAGTTACTAAATTAGTTATAAATATAACGGTTGTATATAATATTATGAACTTCGTAAATGATTATTACTTAATTATATATTTTTTGTCTCAATCAAATATTTTATTTATATTTTTTGTTATGAATATTTTAATCAAATACAAAAAAATATAGGTGGAGTTGTCATGGATGAATAATTTTATATATGGAGGTAATAATAATGTAAGCAAACCATTACCATGCTGTTAGCTAGAGTATAAAATCACTGATTGTGCCTTATTCATCACCTTGGGGGTTTAAACTTCAAATCATTGAGATGACCATCTCAGCCAGTTCAAGAGGTCACGAGTTCAAATCGCACGACTCCTTTTTTCTTAAGTGTAAAATTAGCATCAGTTATGGGGAAGTCTGCGATGCATCCACTCAAGCCCAATATTCGTGTGAGGGCCGTGTATTAGAGAGAATAAACTCATTGATTGAACCTCAACTACTATCACTTTAAATTATTGGCTGAGAATCTGATATAGTCTTCTCACATGCAGATACTCACTCTTTTTTCGTTGTCATAATTTTTTTGTCTTGAAGATCGACAAGGTCATGTTATTATGTCTTACATGTACATACGTAGATGTCAATATGTCATCTAATGTTTTTTGTAAGCAATTACTAAAACCGTCTTACCAGAGACTTACTAATTACGATGGTAATGTTTTTTCCTTTTTTCACTTAAAGAACTTTTCAAAAAAGGCAACAACCACCAAACATTAGGGGAAATATTTAGAAATGAATGGCCGTGTGTCGAAAAGACCAAAGAAAAGAGCATGTGATGTAATTATACTTGGTCTTAGGGCAAGCTTATCATCGTGGGACCAATAATATGTGTCGTCTATACATGTGTATATATCATACACATATCAATGCTCAATTGCTCACATGGAGTAATTATTCACTATTATTCCATGTAGTCGAAATATATCAATCCTATTTATGGTGTGTTATAAGCTTGTATATAAAGGTGGTTGTGAAATGGCACAAGTAACTTTTCGTCTTAAGTAAGAATAACTAATACAAAGTATTTGTTTTAGTTTTTAAGGTGAGGTTGCAGGGTTGCAAGATCGAGGCGGGCGTGATTGGTTTCGTATGCTATCATGTGAGGAGATCATGTTGATTATATGTCTAAGATGATATTTTTGAACTCGGCCCCTTAGTATGACGATTCCTAATTAAGGCCGCCTTTATTAGACTGCCCTAATCATTTGTTTACCTTGTATTCTTTTTGTGAGTAAATTAAAACTAAACAAATGATCGGAACGGAGGGAATATATATATAACTAGTCTCGTATATATTCTTTCAAAATTGTAAATAAACTACAAATTAAATTATCTTATTCAACACTACACTACTAAAGTTTGTTTGAGCGCATACAACAAGAAAAGTGTTCAGAATAATGAACTTTACATGACGAATTCGGTCAAGATTTGTTGTTCGATCAAATGTTTTTAGAAAAGGTAAATTATTGAGACCTCGTTAGGTTATAGTTAACCCAATTCATGGAAAATTTAAAATCTCATGAATTGTGATTTTTGAAGGAAGTTTGGTCATTCCCAATTTTACAAAATGAGGAAATTTCAAATTCCAATCCAACTCCTACACGATTAGGAGTTTGATTACCAACCTGGTCATTGGAAATTTCTTCATCTATTATTCCTCACGAAATTTACTCATTTACCCCTTAAAATAATATTACAGATCGAGGGTTATATTGGTATTTAATCATGTGAATTGACTACTCTTAGAGTCTTAGTCAACTAAATTAAACATGTTTAATTTGTTATTATTTCATATGAACTATATGTATGAATGGGAATCCTGAGTTACAAACTACCATAAGAATTGATCAATTTCCTGCATGAACCAAACAAGCCCTAATAATAATACGACATGACGACGTAACAATGTACTAACCATTATTTAGGAAGGCGACCTCATCCGATCCCCCTCCTCAATACCTCAACTAGCCCCCCTAGATCCACCAACGCGGCCGACGGATCGAGGTAAAAAATCAAACCCTAGTGGACGTTAAATTAGAGGGACCAAGTAGCTATCAAGTATGTCCATATCAAGCCGCACATGGCATATAAACCATACATTGATACGTTGAAGAGTTATAATTAGAAGCTAAGCTCGTGGATGTTTGGCAATTGATTGAAAATACATGGTCGGGTTGGCATTGAATTATGCATAATAAAACCAAATAGGTCCACTTGTATGTGTATGCTAACTTATTTTTGTCTTAGGTTTGTTTTTACGGCACAATGTCTCATTCTTGTGTCTTCACAACCATGGCACCCAACTCTTTGTCCTTCACTTCCCTACTATGGGTCCCGGTTACGGATGGCGATGGTCGGGGTTGAACTGAACTGTATTGAATTCGTTGCTTGATTGACGGTTATACATACCTAATAATTTAAATTTGTGTAGTATAAGCTTTGCATTATTATCATATTTTGTTAGGATTTGATTTGATTTGATCTATGATTGAAGTTTATTTAAGGCTCAACCTATATTCAAAATCATGTGCTCCAACCGTCGTCGTATATATATAGTGACTTTGGCATGTGCAATTAGCACATAAGAGACGTTTTGTGTATGTATGACGATAATATTGGTTTAAATAAAAAGGAAAGTTAAATCAGACGATTAAAAATCGGATGAAAAGATAGCTAAAGACGTTTAAATAACACTTATAACAAAGACAACAACATTGTTTCTTTACATGTGATCTAATGTCCATCTCAAAATAATCTTTAATCTTGACTTTTGTCGTCGGAGTTCAAAAAATTATACAAAGTAACATGATATTACATGCATGCATTCATTATATGAAAGATTTTCACTTCTTTAAAACGAAAAAGAATGATTATGAGAATATAAGTAAACAGAAATAAGATTTAACAAACATTCTAAAGTGTAAACATCGATTAAAGTCAAACAAAAAGATTATTTTGACAAAAGAACGATTTCAATTACGATAAAGTAGATACAAGGCTTTCAAAATTAAATTACATGTAAATGTAGAATATACTAAAGTGATAAAAATGTACCAAAGTATATCCAAAAACCTCTAATTCTATTAATTCCTTCCAAAAATAAAATAAAATTAACCCTTAGCTAAAAGAGCCCTCCGGGGACCAATTTGCAAATATCCCTCTGGCAGACCTCTTCTTGTAAAACCAAAAACTATTTTATAATTCACCCCCTATTGTTGACCATAATTTTTACCGTGTGACTACAACAGTAACTATGCTTGCCTCAGTAAATCCTTTGCAGTAATAAAAGTACCATGAAAACCGTAAGGAACTCTTGAAGGAAGATTTACTGTTGCCACAAGATCCATACTCATGGCATTCACAATTTGGAGCTCCGAAACCGAGTTCGTCTCGTCGTGAACAAATATAAGTATATGCCCGTCGTCCTCGTTGATTGAATTTACGTCTCGTGGTAAAAATAACGGTTCACCCCCGTATTTTTCACCGCCGTAAAAAAACTTATCCACTTTGCCGGTAAATAAATCTACTTTAGCAAAACCGGACACCTTAGGCCACGGTTCAGCAATTGCTAAATACACGAACCGGGTTTTTCTACCTAATTTGTTTCTATTAACCATACCTGCCTCCAGATTCACCTGATCCGAACCCGATAATATCTCCCTACGGGTAGATTTACCCGTTTTTAAATTTAACCTTATTTCCGACAACACACTTGTCAAATTCTCGTGGCATTCGTTGAAAATCGAGTCCGCGGGCGTCATGCATGACCCGATTACGACAATCTCTTCGGATTCGGGTTCTTCCCATGAATTCCATAAATGAAAGCAAAAACAATCCGGTACATCAATCCACACCATATCATCTGAATTCTCCGCGTACTTGCGGAGAATCCCGAAACGGGAGGTTTTCTTGTTGTCATAGACAACAGGAGAACCTCCCGTAATCATCTCAGATAACTTAAACACCACTTGACTATCCGGAACCACGACGTAATTCTCCGTAATAGCGAAATCATGGATCATTGTTGGCGAGTCAAGTTCAATACCGACGTCAGGAGATTTCCTACCGTCGGTATTGAACCAAAAGTACTTCAAATACGGTCTCTTAATAACGTCGTAACTCAATGCATATAACTCACCAGTAGATAGATCAACTTTTGGGTGTGCGATCATAGTGGACGTAAGTTGTCCGTCAAAATCGTACCTACCCTCCGTTATAAGGTCACCCGTCTGGGTGACCTTAACGTGGTAGGGAATGTCGTCTTCTGACATAGCCAGAAGACGATTATTAAAAAACACGACACCAGCGTTTGCAACGCCGGTGCCGTTATTATTATCCAACAAACCCATCAACGACCGAATATAAAACAACGCCAACCGTCCAATACCCGTATGACCATGTAACTCACCAATCGACTTAGGAAAAATCGGCCGGCCCAATTCCCGCTCTTGAACCAACCGGTTCGTTTCCGTAAACCGGCAAGCATAACTAGCCGAACCGTCAGAGTGAAAATGTACCGTATGTATCATCCCGTCACCATCAAAAAGATGATGACCGGCTACCGGTTCATGTAACGGGTTAGCCCCGTTACGAACATATGCACCAGTTATATAACTCGGAATCTCCCCGGTTACGGGGAGATTCCGTATAACTGGTTGCTCCAGCACTGGAGCAAAATTCCCCGCAATTTGCACCGCTGGATCAGATGTACTTGGCAATGGGGCCGCGGTCTCCCATTTATTCAAGGCGTTTTCAGCCGCGTCCAAAGCGGACGCGGCCGCCTTTCGAAACGGGTCCCACAAGGTTTTTCTTCTTGTTTTCTCTTTAGTCGGAGAAACAGTAGTTGTTACCGTTAGTTGTTGGGGTGAAGTTTTTTCTTTGGTAAGTGTAAGAGAGTCAAACATTTTTATTTGTTGGAGGGAACAATTTTTGTAATTTGTTTTTTTACCTTGGTCAATTTTACTAGGTTGTTTTACCCATACTCGAGTATTATTTACCGCACCCGTGATACCCATATCCATATATATATTACCGCACCGTACGATTTTACGATTCGATCCTGAACAATTTTTGTAGATTTTTGTAAGGGAGAAAAAGAGAGAAAGGAATGTTTGAACGAGTGTTGTGTTGATTTATTGTGTTAATTAAGCAATATATATATATATAATATATAAAGGGATGATTAGAAAAAAGTGGGGTCAAATGAGGTAAGGGAAAACTACGTGTCCTTTATTGTGAGAGATGATAAGCTAAGCAAAGTATTTTTAGCAAAAACGAGTAGAGTGTGAGACTAGAGTGCTTGCATACATGCAAGGGTTTTGACACGCCACACTTACATTACGTAATGATGATATAGCCAAAAATAAAAAAAACGATTATACATCTGATATATTATATCATACGTTTCACATTAATAACACGCTTTTGTAATCAGTTCTTGATTTGATGGTGGTGGTTTAGAAATTGTGTTGGATTTTATTCAAGAAAAATAATGAGTTATATTGAAAAAAAATTACACTACAAGTTGACTGAGTTTATATGTAATGTTTTTGAATTATATTAAAAAAAATTGATGAGCTTAATTATTTAAGTGAAGAATACTATAAAACTTTTTTATAAAGTTTATAAATTACACCACTAATTGTAGTATATCAGATGTATAGCTTATTTTTTTTTTAATACTTAAAAGTTTAGGTTAAAGGGTAGGCTTTACATACCACCAGCTATTTTGAGGGCTTACACTAGTGTTTACAGATCGCCTACCAACAGAGTTATATGAGTTATATTTGAACTCAATGAGATGAATCGACGTTATTGAGTGTTAATGAGTTTCTAGCTAGTACCACTTATCTTTCACATGCCCTAATTAATATATAGAGTAAGATTTATTATTTTAATGGACTTTAGATATTGTATGCTCTATACCGCCTAGTAGTACGGTCTCACCTAATTTTTTCCCCTTTAAGTTTTCTTTGTTTTGATTAGTTTAATTATTTTCCTTAGTGTATGGGTTAGCTATTGAGGTCACTCTCTTGCTATGATTTTGGATAATATGAGATATTGAAATTGGTATTTGCTTTTGCTGGGTGTTGTTTGAGTAATTTTGATGTATTATTGTTCATGAGTAAGTTTATTATTTTTAAAATTGTCACGGTCAACTCGTAAAATAAACAGATAAGGATAATATATACAAAACTTAACCTATTAGGTTTTTTTAAATTGTCCGTTTGCCGATAATTAACGTTATGTTTGGTACGTATTCGACTCAAATCCGCATTTGATTCACGCTCAAAATATATTAAGTATGATTTATAATTTGGCTAGTAATATAAGAGTAATAATCTTTCTAAATTGTTTACTTTGTTAACCGGAATTTGGCCTACTTTTCTCACTTTATTGATGCATATATTGTTGACTTGGACAATAATAGCCATGATTTGGACAAAGTTACTAATTAAACATGCAAGTATGCAACTTGCTGAGTTGCTGCATAAGTCCAAGGAACTTGATTATTTAAATGATTTTAGTTACTATCATAGATTTGTGCTACATATATAGTGAAAAATTTACTATGTACAATCATACTATAACTATACATATATAAATAACCAATGAAATAACTTTTACTTCTTCATTTTTTGAAAATTGTGCTTAATTGCATATATAATTACATGGTATTTACATGCATGCTCTAACATTCACAATTTTACGATGAGAACTGAATTGAACTAATCAAATTATTATTTACGTGTAAAATAGTAAACCATAATCACTTGAATTTATACTTAATATAATATCTGATACTCTATGGATTATGTGATTATGTGATTCTGTGAATAATCTGGTCCGTACAACCGTCTTACATAATACTACTATTATAGACATTATGGGGTACATTTGTTGTAGCTATAGGTTAGTAGGTAACCTTTGATGTGCCTCATAAGGTTACCATAATAGTTGTCTTCAAACACAATATAATGAAATTTCATGCATGAGGGCCATGACAATATGACATGATACATACCTCTAATCAGACTTGAAATGAACGTGCATGCTTCTACTTCCATCGAACCTCAACCCTACTTGCCTACTTGGAGTATGTTTATTGTTTGATTTTTACTATCCTTCTGGCTTCTCATATAACAAAACCGATTTTTTTTAATCCAAAGACATGTTCTATATAAGGTAAAGCATGTTTACAATGTCAAATTGTCAATATATAATAATGAACTCCATTCGTCCCAATCCGCAAACAAATGATTGGAAGAAAGAGAGCAGATTGATTTTTATTTTTATTTTTATGCAGAAGCTAGCGTATGTTCCATAACAGTCGATATAGCCCCGTTTGAGCTAATGCTTCACGAATTTAGTGTTGGGATTCTTTCTAAAAGCCACATACTATTAGTGTTGGTTGCCTCTTGTTTATAAAAAAATTCTTACATCTTTACATCACCAATTCTGGGATATGAGTTTGCAATGCATCATAATAATTTTAAAACATAACCCTTCTAATCTAACGTGGACGCTAGATTTAAAATACTCATTATATTTACTCTCTCAGTATAGTTCATATTTGCTTTATTTTGTTAGGGAAAAATAAAGCAAAACGTAAACTATTAACTATGACGAAAGGAGTAACTACGTAATTGAACAAGATTCCAAAATAGTCGACGTGTGTGATTTTTGTCAGTTAAATATATAAATGCAATCACAAAGTTTATACTATATGTAAATACAATATTTCATGCTACCTCAAATTTCTCTCATTTCATCAAGCTTACAACTTCCTATTTTTTTTTTGTAGCTTACGCGTCATATATAACATATACTCATATATGATTAGTGGAGTTTATCTCTTAAGTTGTCACTAATCTAGACCTAATTGTATTATTATTCATGCGCTTTATTAAAAGAGGTATATATATATAATAATAAAAAAAAAAAAAGATTAATCAACCACGTGATATATTACAAAATTGAGGCTCACATAACATTGAGAAAACGAGAAAAACCTTTAAGCAATTGACAAATAACAACCGATAAATCAATTACTAATAAGCTACAAAAGCCAAAATGTATGTCACCATGCAACACGTTGAATCAAAACAATACCCCGCGTTAGGCCTCTCTAGACCAAAGACTTTCATAAGAGATTAAGGGTTATATATGACGTAAATCGGGGTGTTGCTTTTTTTTATTGTTCTTTATTTATGTTTCTCGCGTCTGTTATAACAACTTTTGTATTACTTGACAAAAAATACGAGTAGATTTGTGCGATTTTGAGTAGTATATGATTTCGAGTATGATTAAACATCCTCAAATTATTAACGGTAGTAAGAATAAATTTGTTGGTTAACGTAAAGAAACCGATAAGACGGAATAATGATGACAAATAATACAAAATATTTTTGCACTTAATTATTGAAATTTCTCCATTATAAGCAGTGGCGGAGCCAGAATTTGAAATTACGGGGGGCGAAAATATTTAGGGGGGCGAACGACTAATTTTATAAGGTACATGTTAAAAAATTTCATCCGTCAGGGGGCCGACCGCCCCTACTAACCCCCTAGATCCACCGCTGATTATAAGTCCACGAGGTAAGTTAAAGAAGTCTTGTTTTTGTGAGTTTATTTCTAGAGCTTTCGGTAAGCATGCATTTGTGTAGGAAAGTAGCCACAATTTGCCTCAATCAATGGTCAAGAACGAACATGATAACAAACATGTCTTGAACAAAAGAAAAACATACGGAGTAACATTTAAGCACATCTCTACGTTGTAATGTCGTTGTTTTGGACTCATGCAAACAATTCTTACACAGTTACACATAAAGATAATTAGGCTTGTGAATAATAATTCTCATTATTGTCTAACGTTAGTACGTGTTAGGCACGAGTAATATTCATTCTCGTCTTCCTATGTACAGCTCTCTCCGTTCCGATTATTTGTAATCTATTCTGTTTTAAATAGATACTAAGAAAAGGGCAAAAGAAAATTAATAATGATATATCAATGAGTCCTCTCTCACATCATTTGTAAAAGTTATTAACAAAAGTAAAAATAGATAAGAATTGACTAATACATCCCCGAATAAAAATAGATAGCAATTGACGGGGCGGATGAAGTATTGTTTACTTGGAAAAAGAATAAGTATAAGGATTTAACTTATTTTTATGGAGTAGAATATATGCTCTAGTTACAGGTAGACCTAGTAAAACTCATTGTTATATACGATTTCGTATTTAGACTTTATCCGAACATGATAAACGCAACCGCTAATTGATGCAAGTCTTGATCTCATATTAACTCTCCAGATAATCTAGAAATATCCGCAATTACTTAATGTCTAACATTTTTGGTTAAAATTCAAACCAACCGTCCGGTAACACCCAATTCTTATCAAAACCACCCATAACTAAAATAACCCTCATCTAAGCAAAAAAAATCAACTTAAAAATCCGATTAGTGATTCACAAATTGTTATTTAAAACTTATTTTTAGGTAAGACTAGCTCAATAACATCATGTTCGACACAATTACTTAATAAAAATTTATAAAAATTATTTTATTTAATAACCTAATATTTTAAATTGATAACTTACATATTTGAATATGTTAGTTTTCATTATAAAATATGTAGTTATCAAAATAAAATCTAATATATTTATATCTTTTGTTTCAATTTTTCTTTAATTGGGCCGGACCTATGTTATAAGACGGTACTACAAGTTATTAGTGATTAAAAGTCTAGCTACACGTTCAAAAAATTGATTGGACCAATTAGTTGGGCCTTGTATGGATGGACCAATTCAAGATTATATGTTTTATATTATTTAATGATTTCTAACTTTGGTTAGTTTATTTACTTAGTGGGCTAGTCGTCACGTTGATACATGTTCTGGCCCGGCCCAATTGACATAGTCTAATTTGGCTAGAGCCTGTCTTTTGAACACTAGTCATAAAGTCAGAACTAAGATGACATGGATCATTTGGGTCAGTCTTATGCTATAGGACGTCCTTATAAGAGAGTTGCTGAATATTCGATAATATGGTTTTGTGGGAATTAGTTTGTTATATTACCTTTCAGTATAATAGTTATAGTTAACTTCATACAAACGAGTTGCATCTATTTATTATTACGAGTGAACACAAATATACCTTTCTAGTACTTTTTAGCCCCTTTAGTTTTAGACTAATAATATCACTTTCTTTATGTCTTATATACCCAGGCCAGATAAGTAATACTTGACAAGTCGCAAGCTTGTGACAGTTGTGACGGATATACCCGTCGCCTAGGTTGCACGGACACGGCAACTTTCGAGCCCATACGTGTCGGACACCGTGTCCGACACGGACACGCGGAGGACACGGCTCAAGACGTTCTGGACACTCCAAAAACCGTGTCTTCGGTTTTCTTTTAATTCAATGCCGTGTCGGACACGGCCCAAGTTGCTTGGACACGGTCCGTTTTCCAGGGACACGCCTAATTAGGCTTTACAAACCAAATCCCCCATTTTTTCCACTTCTCAACTTCTCAAACCAGTGTTCTCTTATACCAAAAACCTCCTCGCCGTCGTCCACCGCGCAGTCGACCTCTCCTTGTCGTAGCCTCTCCCCGTCGTCACCAGGTTTTTGTGCCTTTCTTGGTTGTGAGTTTTCCGTAATTTCTCAAATTAGGGTTTTTGTGTTTCAATTTCTCTACTTTAAATGGTTCATAAATTAAAATGTTGTTGTTAAATTAAGGTGGTGTTGTTGAATAATTGAAGATTTGAAGTGTTGATTTGATCAAAGTGTTGTTTTAAAGTAGGATTTTCGTGTATCCTGATAAATTTATGGGGTGTGGTGCTTTATCAGTAGGATTGATAAATTTAAGTGTTGTTTGACTTTTGATGTCTCATAAATAAAAATGGTGGTCTTGCTGTAACACTAGTGTATTTCCAATATTTGTGTAATGGTTGTAAATTTATTAGTGTACTTATTTTTTTGATGCAACATTAATTTAGTTTAGGTGTAACACAAATTCTAATTGAAGACGGTGTATATTCGTCTTCAATGAAGAAATGAAGACGGGTCATATTCCCTCTCACAAGGAGATTAGTGGGAGAGCAAGCGGGATCAATTTGGTTTCCCACTTGTATTCCCACTTGTCTCCTTATGATAGAGAATTTGACTCGTTTTCATCGAAAACGGATACACCCGTCTTCAATGAGACTTACCGTAGGTGTAAATGGGTATAGAAAGTCTCATTGAAGACGGATCGACCCATCTTAAATTTAAGACTAGTCAAAGTCCTCTCACAAGTAAGGGGACAAGTAACGGGGCTCTATTTGTCACCTACTTGCACCCCAGTTGCCCTTTATGAGAGAGATTCAATGAGAATTTGTGAAATGTGTAATGGTTCTAAACTTATTTTACAAGAGTTGAATTTTTATAGGTTTGTAATTTGAAACTTTATAGTTTGTAGGGCATGTTTACTTTTGACGTATTAGACATTAACATTGGTTCTTTTTCTCATTTTACGACTTTGTGGCCTTTAAAATGGCCAAAATTTAGTTGTCCGTTATAATGGTCTACAAATTTCCTTTAATTCAATATGTATATTGATTTTTTTTTGCCGTGTCCCGTGTCCTAAAAAATTTGGAGTGCCGTATCCTGTGTCCGTTTTCGTGCAACCTAGCCCGTCGCAAGGGAGATTGACTAAGTAGTAATCAGAAAGTCACCTTTAAGACGGGTCATATCCCTCTCACAAAGAGAAGTGGAGGCATGCATTTGTCCCTCACTTACACCCCCACTTGCCCTTTTCAAACCTTTTCTGTATTAGAGAAAACAAGTAGTAATCTCCGTTTTTACGTTGTTTAAAGAGAGATACTAAAAACCAATTGCTATTTATAGACTTAACGGGTTTATAAACACATTTAGGGAAAAATTATATTTGGTTTCCGAATATCGATGAAAACCGCTAATTTTGAAGGTTATTATGCACGGTTTTCAAGACAATTGGGCCTTAACATAATATGTCTTAAATTTGCACTATAATATCTCTAAGACATATAATAATGACTCAGGATATAGAAATTGACATCTGATTTAAAATAGAGATATTTTGGAGACCTTAAGACCACTTTTCAAACCTTGTCTGTATTAGAAAAAACAAGTAGTAATCTCTGTTTTTACGTTGTTTTAAGAGTGATACTAAAAATCAATTGCTATTTATAGACTTAACCGGTTTATAAACACCTTTAGGGAAAAGTTATTTTTTGTTTCCGAATATCGATGAAAACCGCTGATTTTGAAGGTTATTATTATCCACCGTTTTCAGGACAACGAAATTGGCACTATAATATAATATGTCTTAAATTCGCACTATAATATCTCTAAGACATATAATAATGACTCATGATAACGAAATTGGCATCTGATTTAAAATAGAGATATTTTGGAGACTTTAAGACAACTTTTGAAACCTTGTCTCTATTAAAGGAAACAAGTAGTAATCTCCGTTTTTACGTTGTTTAAAGTGAGATACTAACATCCAATTTCTATTTATAGACGTAACGGGTCTATAAATACCTTTAGGGAAAAAATATTTTTGAATTCCGAATATCGCTGAAACCGCTAATTTTAAAGGTTATTATCCACGGTTTTCGGGACAACTGAGCTTTGAAATAAAATGTCTCTAAATTCGCACTTTAATATCTCTAAGAAATATAATAAGGACTCAGGATAATAAAATTGGCATCTGATTTGAAATAAAGATAGTTTGGAGACCCTAAGACCACTTTTCAGACCTTGTCAGTATTAGAGAAAACAAGTAGTAATCTCTGTTTTTACGTTGTTTAAAAAGGGATACTAAAAACGAATTGCTATTTATAGACTTAACGGGTCTATAAACACCTTTAGGGAAAAATTATTTTTGGTTACCAAAAATTGTTGAAAACCGCAGATTTTGAAGGTTATTATCCACGGTTTTCGGGACAACTGGGCCTTGAAATAAAATGTCTCTAAATTCGTACTATAATATCTCTAAGACTAATAATTATTCAGGATAACGAAATTGGCATCTGATATGAAATAAAGATAGTTTGGAGACAATAAGACCACTTTTCAGACCTTGTTTATATCAGAGAAAATAAGAAATATTCTTTGTTTTTACGTTGTTTAAAAAGGGATACTAACATCCAATTGCTATTTATAAACGTAACGGATCTATAAATACCTTTAGGAAAAAACATATTTTTGGTATCCGAATATTGCTGAAAATCGCTGATTTTCAAGGTTATTATCCACGTTTTTCGGGACAACTTGGGCTTGAAATAAAATGTCTCTAAATTCGCACTGTAATATCTTTAAGACATATAATAATGACATAGAATAACGAAATTGGCATCTGATTTGAAAATAGAGATATTTTGGAGACCTTAAGAGTTAAGACCACTTTCCAGACCTTGTCAATATTAGAGAAAACAAGTAGTAATCTCAGTTTTTACGTTGTTTAAAGAGGGATACTAAAAACCAATTGCTATTTATAGACGTAACGGGTCTATAAATACTTTTAGGGAAAAATTATTTTTGAATTCCGAATATCACTGAAAACCGCTAATTTTAAAGGTTATTATCCACGGTTTTCGGGACAACTGAGCTTTGAAATAAAATGTCTCTAAATTTGAACTGTAATATCTCTAAGAAATATAATAATGACTCAGAATAACAAAATTGTCATCTGATTTGAAATAAAGATAGTTTGGAGACCCTAAGACCACTTTTCATACCTTGTTAGTATTAGAGAAAACAAGTACTAATCTCTGTTTTTACGTTGTTTAAAAAGAGATACTAAAAACCAATTGTTATTTATAGACTTAACGGGTCTATAAACACCTTTAGGGAAAAATTATTTTGGGTTTCCGAAAATTGCTGAAAACCGCAGATTTTGAAGGTTATTATCCATGGTTTTCGGGACAACTGGCACTTGAAATAAAATGTCTCTAAATTTGCACTATAATATCTCTAAGACTAATAATTTCTCAGGATAACGAAATTGGCATCTGATTTGAAATAAAGATAGTTTGGAGACCTTAAGACCACTTTTCAGACCTTGTTTATATCAGAGAAAATAAGAAATATTCTCTGTTTTTACGTTGTTTAAAGAGGGATACTAACATCCAATTGCTATTTATAGACGTAACGGGTCTATAAATACCTTTTGGAAAAAATATATTTTTGGTTTCCGAATATTGCTGAAAACCGCTGATTAAAGGTTATTATCCACATTTTTCGGGACAACTGGGTCTTGAAATAAAATGTCTCTAAATTCGCACTGTAATATTTCTAAGACATATAATAATGATACAGAATAACGAAATTGGCATCTGATTTGAAATAAAGATAGTTTGGAAATCTTAAGAGTTAAGACCACTTTTCAGACCTTGTCTGTATTAGAGGAAACAAGTAATAATTTCTGTTTTTACGTTGTTTAAAGAGGGATACTAAAAATCAATTGCTATTTATAGACTTAACCGGTTTATAAACACCTTTAGGGAAAAGTTATTTTTTGTTTCCGAATATCGATGAAAACCACTGATTTTGAAGGTTATATTTATCCACGGTTTTCAGGATAATTGGACCTTAACATAATATGTCTTAAATTCGCACTATAATATCTCTAAGACATATAATAATGACTTAGGATAACGAAATTGGCATCTGATTTAAAATAGAGATATTTTGGAGACTTTAAGACCATTTTTGAAACATTGTCTCTATTAACGGAAACAAGTAGTAATCTCCGTTTTTACGTTGTTTAAAGTGGGATACTAACATCCAATTTCTATTTATAGACGTAACGGGTCTATAAATACCTACCTTTAGGGAAAAAATATTTTTGAATTCCGAATATCGCTGAAAACCGCTAATTTTAAAGGTATCCACGGTTTTCGGGACAACTGAGCTTTAAAATAAAATGTCTCTAAATTCGCACTGTAATATCTCTAAGAAATATAATAATGACTCAGTATAATAAAATTGTCATCTGATTTGAAATAAAGATAGTTTGGAGACCTTAAGACCACTTTTCAGACATTGTCAGTATTAGAGAAAACAAGTAGTATTCTCTGTTTTTACGTTGTTTAAAAAAGGATTCTAAAAACCAATTTCTATTTATAGACTTAACAGGTCTATAAACACCTTTAGGTAAAAATTATTTTTGGTTTCCGAAAATTGCTGAAAACCGCAGATTTTGAAGGTTATTATCCACGGTTTTCGGGACAACTGGGCCTTGAAATAAAATGTCTCTAAATTCGCGCTATAATATCTCTAAGATTAATAATTATTCAGGACAACGTAATTGGCATCTGATTTGAAATAAAGATAGTTTGGAAACCTTAAGACCACTTTTCAGACCTTGTTTATATCAGAGAAAATAAGAAATATTCTCTGTTTTTACGTTGTTTAAAGAGGGATACTAACATCCAATTGTTATTTATAGACGTAACGGGTCTATAAATACCTTAAGGAAAAAAATAATTTTAGGTATCCGAATATTGCTGAAAACCGTTGATTTTAAAGGTTATTTATTATCCACGTTTTTCGGGACAACTTGGGCTTGAAATAAAATGTCTCTAAATTCGCACTGTAATATCTCTAAGACATATAATAATGACACAGAATAACGAAATTGGCATTTGATTTGAAAATAGAGATATTTTGGAGACCTTAAGAGTTAAGACTACTTTTCAGACCTTGTCAGTATTAGAGAAAACAAGTAGTAATCTCTGTTTTTACGTTGTTTAAAGAGGGATACTAAAAACCAATTGCTATTTACAGACGTAACGGGTCTATAAATACCTTTAGGGAAAAAATATTTTTGAATTCCGAATATCGCTGAAAACCGCTAATTTTAAAGGTTATTATCCACGGTTTTCGGGACAACTGAGCTTTGAAATAAAATATCTCTAAATTTGCACTGTAATATTTCTAAAAAATATAATAATGACTCGGGATAACAAAATTGTCATCTGATTTGAAATAAAGATAGTTTGGAGACCCTAAGACCACTTTTCATACCTTGTTAGTATTAGAGAAAACAAGTAATAATCTCTGTTTTTACGTTGTTTAAAAAGGGATACTAAAAATAAATTGCTATTTATAGACTTAACGGGTCTATAAACACCTTTAGGGAAAAATTATTTTGGGTTTCCGAAAATTGCTGAAAACCGCAGATTTTGAAGGTTATTATCCACGGTTTTCGGGACAACTAGCACTTGAAATAAAATGTCTCTAAATTCGCACTATAATATCTCTAAGACTTATAATTACTCAGGATAACGAAATTGGCATCTGATTTGAAATAAATATAGTTTGGAGACCTTAAGACCACTTTTCAGACCTTGTTTATATCAGAGAAAATAAGATATATTCTCTGTTTTTACGTTGTTTAAAGAGGGATACTAACATCCAATTGCTATTTATAGACGTAACGGGTCTATAAATACCTTTTGGAAAAAATATATTTTTGGTTTACGAATATTGCTGAAAACCGCTGATTAAAGGTTATTATCCACGTTTTTCGGGACAAATAGGGCTTGAAATAAAATGTCTCTAAATTTGCACTGTAATATCTCTAAGACATATAATAATGACACAGAATAACGAAATTGGCATCTGATTTGAAATAAAGATAGTTTGGAAACCTTAAGAGTTAAGACCACTTTTCAGACCTTGTCTGTATTTGAGGAAACAAGTAGTAATCTCTGTTTTTACGTTGTTTAAAGAGGGATACTAAAAATCAATTGCTATTTATAGACTTAACCGGTTAAAAACACCTTTAGGGAAAAGTTATTTTTTGTTTCCGAATATCGATGAAAACCGCTAATTTTGAAGGTTATTATTATCCACGGTTTTCAGGACAACTGGACCTTAACATAATATGTCTTAAATTCGCACTATAATATCTCTAAGACATATAATAATGACTTAGGATAACGAAATTGACATCTGATTTAAAATAGAGATATTTTGGAGACTTTAAGACCACTTTTGAAACCTTGTCTCTATTAACGGAAACAAGTAGTAATCTCCGTTTTTACGTTGTTTAAAGTGGGATACTAACATCCAATTTCTATTTATAGACGTAACGGGTCTATAAATACCTTTAGGGAAAAAATATTTTTGAATTCCGAATATCGCTGAAAACCGCTAATTTTAAAGGTCTCTATTATCCACGGTTTTCGGGACAACTGAGCTTTGAAATAAATTGTCTCTAAATTCGCACTGTAATATCTCTAAGAAATATAATAATGACTCGGGATAATAAAATTGTCATCTGATTTAAAATAAAGATAGTTTGGAGACCTTAAGACCACTTTTCAGACATTGTCAGTATTAGAGAAAACAAGTAGTAATCTCTGTTTTTACGTTGTTTAAAAAGGGATACTAAAACCAATTGCTATTTATAGAGTTAACGGGACTATAAACACCTTTGGGAAAAATTATTTTTGGATTCCGAAAATTGCTGAAAACCGCAGATTTTGAAGGTTATTATCCACGGTTTTCGGGACAACTGGGCCTTGAAATAAAATGTCTCTAAATTCGCACTATAATATCTCTAAGATTAAAAATTATTCAGGATAACGTAATTGACATCTGATTTGAAATAAAGATAGTTTGGAAATCTTAAGACCACTTTTCAGACCTTGTTTATATCAGAGAAAATAAGAAATATTCTCTGTTTTTACGTTGTTTAAAGAGGGATACTAACATCCAATTGCTATTTATAGACGTAACGGGTCTATAAATAACTTAAGAGTTAAGACCACTTTCAGACCTTGTCAGTATTAGAGAAAACAAGTAGTAATCTCTGTTTTTACGTTGTTTAAAGAGGGATACTAAAAACCAACTGCTATTTACAGACGTAACGGGTCTATAAATAACTTTAGGGAAAAAATATTTTTGAATTCCGAATATCGCTGAAAACCGCTAATTTTAAAGGTTATTATCCACGGTTTTCGGGACAACTGAGCTTTAAAATAAAATGTCTCTAAATTCGCACTGTAATATCTCTAAGAAATATAATAATGACTCAGGATAATAAAATTGTCATCTGATTTAAAATAAAGATAGTTTAGAGACCCTAAGACCACTTTTCAAACATTGTCAGTATTAGAGAAAAAAAGTAGTAATCTCTGTTTTTACGTTGTTTAAAAAGGGATACTAAAACCAATTGCTATTTATAGACTTAACGGGTCTATAAACACCTTTGGGAAAAATTATTTTTGGATTCCGAAAATTGCTGAAAACCGCAGATTTTGAAGGTTATTATCCACGGTTTTCGGGACAACTGGGCCTTGAAATAAAATGTCTCTAAATTCGCACTATAATATCTCTAAGACTAATAATTATTCAGGATAACGAAATTGGCATCTGATTTGAAATAAAGATAGTTTGGAGACCTTAAGACCACTTTTCAGACCTTGTTTATATCAGAGAAAATAAGAAATATTCTCTATTTTTACGTTGTTTAAAGAGGGATATTAACATACGATTGCTATTTATAGACGTAACGGGTCTATAAATACCTTTAGGAAAAAAATTATTTTTGAATTCCGAATATCGCTGAAAACCGCTAATTTTAAAGGTTATTATCTACGGTTTTCGGGACAACTGAGCTTTGAAATAAAATGTCTCTAAATTTGCACTGTAATATCTCTAAGAAATATAATAATGACTTAGGATAATAAAATTGTCATCTGATTTGAAATAAAGATAGTTTGGAGACCTTAAGAGTTAAGACCACTTTTCAGACCTTGTCTGTATTAGAGGAAACAAGTAGTAATTTCTGTTTTTACGTTGTTTAAAGAGGGATACTAAAAACCAATTGCTATTTATAGACTTAACCGGTTTATAAACACCTTTAGGGAAAAATTATTTTTGGTTTCCGGAAATTGCTGAAAACCGCAGATTTTGAAGGTTATTATCCACGGTTTTCGGGAGAACTGGGCCTTGAAATAAAATGTCTCTTAATTCGCACTATAATATCTCTAAGACTAATAACTATTCAGGATAACGAAATTAGCATCTGATTTGAAATAAAGATAGTTTGGAGACCTTAAGACCACTTTTCAGACCTTGTTTATATCAGAGAAAATAAGAAATATTCTTTGTTTTTTTGTTGTTTAAAGAGGGATACTAACATCCAATTGTTATTTATATATGTAACGGGTCTATAAATACCTTTAGGAAAAAAAATATTTTTGGTTTCCGAATATTGCTGAAAACCGCTGATTTTCAAGGTTATTATCCAGGTTTTTCGGGACAACTGGGGCTTGAAATAAAATATCTCTAAATTCGCACTGTAATATCTCTAAGACATATAATAATGACACAGAATAACGAAATTGGCATCAGATTTGAAAATAGAGATATTTTGGAGACCTTAAGAGTTAAGACCACTTTTCAGGCCGTGTCTGTATTAGAGGAAACAAATAGTGATCTCTCTTTTTACGTTGTTTAAAGAGGGATACTAAAAATCAATTGTTATTTATAGACTTAACCGGTTTATAAACACCTTTAGGGAAAAGTTATTTTTTGTTTCCGAATATTGATGAAAACCGCTGATTTTGAAGTTTATTATTATCCACGGTTTTCAGGACAACTGGTCCTTAACATAATGTGACAACCCTCGCGAATTCGGAAATATAAAACATACAAGCATGTGAAGTAAACTGCGGAAATACGGTATTTTAAAAAAAACCTTTATACATGGAAGATAGAAAAATACGAGGAGTGTCAAAATATTACAAACTAAATAAAAATACCACAAGAGATGTAGTCTCTCAAAGTGTTAACAAAAGACAAAGTAATTAGCAACTAGCTAAACAACGTCTAGAGGTGTTTCATCCAGGGACAACGCCCGCTAGCTCACACCCGAACCCAAAATAGCATAAGCAAAAAGCCATCCATGCAAGCAACCTGTTCATTCATGAAAAACATGAACGCCACAATCAGTGGGGAGTAACTCCGGTTTCTCCCAGCCATATCACATTAAACGTACATAGAAGGAAATACAAAAGTAGAGCATGCATACATATATATACATGTGAGTTACGATAAAAAAAATAGATAGGCAATCCAATATATAATGATAAGATCATGTGGAATCAAATCCGAATCCATCATGTTATTCAAAGACTCGGGGAAGACACTCTTAGGCAACCGAATACGCTCACTAGGGCTTGCATCTCACCGTTAGCGGTATAAGTTTGATAAGATTGAGACTCGACAGACAAACCAAGTCAATTCATGCGATGATCACAATAAATCCAACATATTATCATCCGTTCACGAACCAAGACATTGACGGTGCCAATCATGCAATGACCATGAATAATATCATGAAATCACGCAATCAAAGACGATGGTGCCCAATCATGCAATGACCATGAATAATATCATGAAATCACGCATTCAAAGACGACGACACGACGACATCTCTCACGGTAAATGAAACGCACTAGCATCGTGTACCTGGCAAGTATGATTATGGGCATCCACGGGAGTAAAACCTTCCCTGAACGCATACACGATTCAATCCATTTCGTATATGTAGACTAAGTTCCTCCTGGTAGGACGACGATAATAATACGGTTCCTAATCTAAACCTGGCCAGATTCCCGGAATACACGTTTTCCGATTCGACATGCGATACACGTTTCGCATCCAAGACTCGGACAATCATAGACGCCGAGTACCCCAAATTCGGTAGATCAATTCACGAAAGAGGCGGAAAAGAGCACAAGCCTCATAACAAGCGGTACGCTACATGCTAATAACACCACCTCGCAGGGAAAAACACATATTGACGGCCGGGTCGATCAACGCATACGTTCAACTCCCAACATCGTCGTCGTATGCCCACTAACACATGCATTTAAGCAGTATGATACCTCTCCGTTCCGACATTCCAGCCTTACGAACGGGAAGGTAGCCAAGGGAATGAGAGTACAAAGCACAAGACAAAATAGTGCTCAAACCGTATCATTTGTAAAAACCGACTCAAAGTAGGAACATACCAAAAACCGTCACAAAACATGAGAATAGGGAATCATATAAGTGTAAATATGATAAACATGAGTCAATACATGATAAATAAGCATTAGAACAAGTTTATGAAGCATACTGAATAAAAAACATAGATACCTCTCCAAAACCATGTTGTTTGGAAACCAACGAAAACAAGGGTCCACTTCAAACGGTCATAACTAGAGTTCTAGACATGCAAATGCATAAATTCCAAATGGAGGTGATATCTTATCCTCTTACGGTTCCAATGAGATGTCACACGCCCAAAACAAGCACGTAACGAAGGAGATATGATCATTTTACGAAAAGGGGTCAGTGCAGGAAAAGTTCAGTCGGCAGAGAATGATGCAGCCTGCGTCACCACGACGCAGCCTGCGTCCCCCAACGCAGCCTGCGTCCTTCACGGGATTCAAGGACGATAAAAAATCAACATGTTATCAACAACAAACTCCTTATTTATCATCACAAATCATCAATTCTCATATCAATTAACAACTAACAACATCCATCAACAACAACACAAGTCCTAAGCATACTAACCATAATCTAAATACGGTTTCTATCCTAGAAATCACATAAAACACGTAAATGATATCGAGTAACCCTTCACCGTTACCTTTACGCGTCTTTAATCGATTCTAAACCTTCCTAGTCTCCACCTACATACAATTAGATAATAAAAGACGAATATCATTCACCTTGAGCAAGACGGATAATTTAAAAAGCGAGAAAGACGGTAATTTTATTACCAATACGGATAGAGGAAGCTAAGAGGGGAAGAATAAGACGAACTTACGAGAATTTGAGCGAGTAACGAAGGAGTAGCGACGAATCTAAGACGGATCAAAAATGGAGGCAAGGTTTTGGTTGCTTAAGGAAGAAGAAATGGTTTTGGTTTGTGTTGAAATGAATTAGGTTAAGGTTAGGAGGGAGTATAACTGTATAAGTAAAGAGTGAGTCGGAAAAGTCAACAAAAGTCAAAGGCGGCTCAAAAGTCAAGAAAAGTCAAACTCGCCTTAAGACGGGATTCTCATGGAATCTCGCGGAAATTCCAAATACGAACTCGGAAATTCTAAATTCGACTCGGAATATAAAATTCAATATTAAAACTTAAATTTGCTGAAAAGTATCCGAAAAATATTTTCACTAGAAAAATAGGGTACATTTCCAGGTGTTACACATAATATGTCTTAAATTCGCACTATAATATCTCTAAGACATATAATAATGATTTAGGATAACGAAATTGACATCTGATTTAAAATAGAGATATTTTGGAGACTTTAAGACCACTTTTGAAACCTTGTCTCTATTAACGGAAACAAGTAGTAATCTCCGTTTTTACGTTGTTTAAAGTGGGATACTAACATCCAGTTTCTATTTATATACGTAACGGGTCTATAAATACCTTTAGGGAAAAAATATTTTTGAATTCCGAATATCGCTGAAAACCGCTAATTTTAAAGGTCTCTATTATCCACGGTTTTCGGGACAACTGAGCTTTGAAATAAAATGTCTCTAAATTCGCACTGTAATATCTCTAAGAAATATAATAATGACTCGGGATAATAAAATTGTCATCTGATTTAAAATAAAGATAGTTTGGAGACCTTAAGACCACTTTTCAGACATTGTCAGTATTAGAGAAAACAAGTAGTAATCTCTGTTTTTACGTTGTTTAAAAAGGGATACTAAAACCAATTGCTATTTATAGAGTTAACGGGTCTATAAACACCTTTGGGAAAAATTATTTTTGGATTCCGAAAATTGCTGAAAACCGCAGATTTTGAAGGTTATTATCCACGGTTTTCGGGACAACTGGGCCTTGAAATAAAATGTCTCTAAATTCGCACTATAATATCTGTAAGACTAATAATTATTCAGGATAACGAAAATGGCATCTGATTTGAAATAAAGATAGTTTGGAGACCTTAAGACCACTTTTCAGACTTTGTTTATATCAGAGAAAATAAGAAATATTCTTTGTTTTTACGTTGTTTAAAGAGGGATACTAACATACAATTGCTATTTATAGACGTAACGGGTCTATAAATACCTTTAGGAAAAAAATTATTTTTGAATTCCGAATATCGCTGAAAACCGCTAATTTTAAAGGTTATTATCCACGGTTTTCGGGACAACTGAGTTTTGAAATAAAATGTCTCTAAATTCGCACTGTAATATCTCTAAGAAATATAATAATGACTCAGGATAATAAAATTGGCATCTGATTTGAAATAAAGATAGATTGGAGACCTTAAGACCACTTTTCAGACCTTGTTTATATCAGAGAAAATAAGAAATATTCTCTGTTTTTACGTTGTTTAAAGAGGGATACTAAAAATCAATTGCTATTTATAGACTTAACCGGTTTATAAACACCTTTAGGGAAAAGTTATTTTTTGTTTCCGAATATCGATAAAAACCGCTGATTTTGAAGGTTATTATTATCCACGGTTTTCAGGACAACTGGGCCTTAACATAATATGTCTTAAATTCGCACTATAATATCTCTAAGACATATAATAATGACTCAGGATAACGAAATTGGCATCTGATTTAAAATAGAGATATTTTGGAGACTTTAAGACCACTTTTGAAACCTTGTCTCTATTAACGGAAACAAATAGTAATCTCCGTTTTTATGTTGTTTAAAGTGGGATACTAACATCTCATTTCTATTTATAGACGTAACGGGTCTATAAATACCTTTAGGGAAAAAATATTTTTTAATTCCGAATATCGCTGAAAACCGCTAATTTTAAAGGTTATTATCCACGGTTTTCGGGACAACTGAGCCTTGAAATAAAATGTCTCTTAATTCGCACTGTAATATCTCTAAGAAATATAATAATGACTCAGGATAACAAAATTGTCATCTGATTTAAAATAAAGATAGTTTGGAGAACCAAAAACAACTTTTCAGACCTTATCAGTATTAGAGAAAACAAGTAGTAATCTCTGTTTTTACGTTGTTTAAAAAGTGATACTAAAAACCAATTGCTATTTATAGACTTAACGGGTCTATAAACACCTTTAGGGAAAAATTATTTTTGGTTTCCGAAAATTGCTGAAAACCGCAGATTATGAAGGTTATTTATTATCCACGGTTTTCGGGACAACTGAGCCTTGCAATAAAATGTCTCTAAATTCGCACTATAATATCTCTAAGATTAATAATTATTCATAATAACGAAATTGGCATCTGATTTGAAATAAAGATAGTTTGGAGACCTTAATACCACTTTTCATACCTTGTTTATATCTGAGAAAATAAGAAATATTCTCTGTTTTTACGTTGTTTAAAGAGGGATACTAACATCCAATTGCTATTTATAGACGTAACGGGTCTATAAAAACCTTTAGGAAAAAAATATTTTTTGTTTCCGAATATTGCTGAAAACCGCTGATTTTCAAGGTTATTATCCACGTTTTTCGGGACAACTGAGCTTGAAATAAAATGTCTCTAAATTCGCACTGTAATATCTCTAAGACATATAATAATGACACAGAATAACGAAATTGGAATCTGATTTGAAAATAGAGAAATTTTGGAGACCTTAAGAGTTAAGACCACTTTTCAGACCTTGTCTGTATTAGAGGAAACAAGTAGTAATCTCTCTTTTTTACGTTGTTTAAAGAGGGATACTAAAAATCAATTGCTATTTACAGATTAAACCGGTTTATAAACACCTTTAGGGAAAAGTTATTTTTTGTTTCCGAATATCGATGAAAACCGCTGATTTTGAAGGTTATTATTATCAACGGTTTTCAGGACAACTGGGCCTTAACATAATATGTCTTAAATTCGCACTATAATATCTCTAAGACATATAATAATGACTCACGATAACGAAATTGACATCTGATTTAAAATAGAAATTTTGGAGACTTTAAGACCACTTTTGAAACCTTGTCTCTATTAACGGAAACAAATAGTAATCACTGTTTTTACGTTGTTTAAAGTGGGATACTAATATCCATTTTCTATTTTTAGATGTAACGGGTCTATAAATACCTTTAGGGAAAAAATATTTTTGAATTCCGAATATCGCTGAAAACCGCTAATTTTAAAGGTTATTATCCACGGTTTTCGGGACAACTGAGATTTGAAATAAAATGTCTCTAAATTCGCACTGTAATATCTCTAAGAAATATAATAATGACTCAGGATAATAAAATTGTCATCTGATTTGAAATAAAGATAGTTTGGAGACCTTAAGAGTTAAGACCACTTTTCAGACCTTGTCTGTATTAGAGGAAACAAGTAGTAATATCTGTTTTTACGTTGTTTAAAGAGAGATACTAAAAATCAATTCCTCTTTATAGACTTAACCGGTTTATAAACACCTTTAGGGAAAAGTTATTTTTTGTTTCCGAATATCGATAAAAACCGCTGATTTTGAAGGTTATTATTATCCACGGTTTTCAGGACAACTGGGCCTTAACATAATATGTCTTAAATTCGCACTATAATATCTCTAAGACATATAATAATGACTCAGGATAACGAAATTGGCATCTGATTTAAAATAGAGATATTTTGGAGACTTTAAGTCCACTTTTGAAACCTTGTCTCTATTAACGGAAACAAGTAGTAATCTCCGTTTTTACGCTGTTTAAAGTGGGATACTAACATCCAATTTTTATTTATAGACGTAACGGGTCTATAAATACCTTAAGGGAAAAAATATTTTTTAATTCCGAATATCGCTGAAAACCGCTAATTTTAAAGGTTATTATCCACGGTTTTCGGGACAACTGAGCTTTGAAATAAAATGACTGTAAAGTCGCACTGTAATATCTTTAAGAAATATAATAATGAGTCAGGATAACAAAATTGGCATCTGATTTGAAATAAAGATAGTTTGGAGACCCTAAGACCACTTTTCAAACCTTGTCAGTATTAGAGAAAACAAGTAGTAATCTCTGTTTTTACGTTGTTTAAAAAGGGAAACTAAAACCAATTGCTATTTATAGACTTAACGGGTCTATAAACACCTTTAGGGAAAAATTATTTTTGATTTCCGAAAATTGCTGAAAACCGCAGATTTTGAAGGTTATTATCCACAATTTTCGGGACAACTATGCCTTGAAATAAAATGTCGCTAAATTCGCACTATAATATCTCTAAGATTAATAATTATTCAGGATAACGAAATTGGCATCTGATTTGAAATTAAGATAGTTTGGAGATCTTAAGCCACTTTTCAGACCTTGTTTATATCAGAGAAAATAATAAAAATTCTCTGTTTTTACGTTGTTTAAAGAGGGATACTAACATCCAATTGCAATTTATAGACGTAACGGGTCTATAAATACCTTTAGGAAAAAAAATATTTTGGTTTCCGAATTTTGCTGAAAATCGCTGATTTTCAAGGACTACGACATATAATAATGACATAGAAATTTGAAATAAAATGTCTCTAAATTCGCACTGTAATATGACTACGACATATAATAATGACATAGAATAACGAAATTTGCATCTGATTTGAAAATAGAGATATTCTGGAGACCTTAAGAGTTAAGACCACTTTTCAGACCTTGTCTGTATTAGAGGAAACAAGTAGTAATCTCTGTTTTTACGTTGTTTAAAGAGGGATACTAAAAATCAATTGCTATTTATAGACTTAACCGGTTTATAAACACCTTTAGGGAAAAGCTATTTTTTGTTTCTGAATATCAATAAAAACCGCCGATTTTGAAGGTTATTATTATCCACGGTTTTCAGGACAACTGGCCTTAACATAATACTACCTCCTATTCTCAATAATTCAATATTCCTCCCTTTTGATATTTGCACAAGGATTAAGGGTAGGAATAAAAAACAATATAGTACACTAGTGGACCTAAGTAATTGGAGAGAAGGTGTTAAAACTAGTACAGTAGTGGGTTTATTATATTAATATAGTACACTAGTCGGTTTATTATATTAATAAAAGATAGGCCAAAAATAGAAATAGGGAAGAAAACCAGAATGGACCGAAAATGAAATAGGGAAGAATGTTGAGAATAGGAGGGAGTATGTCTTAAATTCGCACTATAATATCTCTAAGACATATAATAATGACTCAGGATAACGAAATTGAAATCTGATTTAAAATTGAGATATTTTGGAGACTTTAAGACCACTTTTGAAACCTTGTCTCTATTAACGGAAACAAATAGTAATATATGTTTTTACGTTGTTTAAAGTGGGATACTAACATCCAATTTCTATTTATAGACGTACCGGGTCTATAAATACCTTTAGGGAAAAAATATTTTTGAATTCCGAATATCGCTGAAAACCGCTAATTTTAAAGGTTATTATCCATGGTTTTCGGGACAACTGAGCTTAAAAATAAAATGTCTCTAAATTCGCATTGTAATATCTCTAAGAAATATAATAATGACTCAGGATAATAAAATTGTCATCTGGTTTGAAATAAAGATAGTTTGGAGACCCTAATACCACTTTTCAGACATTGTCAGTATTAGAGAAAACAAGTAGTAATCTCTGTTTTTATGTTGTTTAAAAAGGATACTAAAACAAATTGCTATTTATAGATTTAACGGGTCTATAAACACCTTTAGAGAAAAATTATTTTTGGTTTCCGAAAATTGCTGAAAACCGCAGATTTTGAAGGTTATTATCCACGGTTTTCGGGACAACTATGCCTTGAAATAAAATGTCGCTAAATTTGCACTATAATATCTCTAAGACTAATAATTATTCAGGATAACGAAATTGGCATCTGATTTGAAATAAAATAGTTTGGAGACCTTAAGACCACTTTTCAGACCTTGTTTATATCAGAGAAAATAAGAAATATTCACTGTTTTTACGTTGTTTAAAGTGGGATACTAACATCCAATTGCTATTTATAGACGTAACGGGTCTATAAATACCTTTAGGAAAAAAAATATTTTTGGTTTCCGAATATTGCTGAAACCGCTGATTTTCAAGGTTATTATCTACGTTTTTCGGGACAACTGGGGCTTGAAATAAAATGTCTTTAAATTCGCACTGTAATATCTCTAAGACATATAATAATGACATAGAATAACGAAGTTGGCATCTGATTTAAAATAGAGATATTTTGGAGACTTTAAGACCACTTTTGAAACCTTGTCTCCATTAACTGAAACAAATAGTAATCTCCGTTTTTACGTTGTTTAAAGTGGTATACTAACATCCAATTTTTATTTATAGACGTAACGGGTCTATAAATACCTTTAGGGAAAAAATATATTTAAATTCCGAATATCGCTGAAAACCGCTAATTTTAAAGGTTATTATCCACGGTTTTCGGGACAACTGAGCTTTGAAATAAAATGTCTCTAAATTCGCACTGTAATATCTCTAAGAAATATAATAATGATTCAAACAAAATTGACATCTGATTTGAAATACAGATATTTTGGAGACATTAAGACGACTTTTCAGACCTTGTCTGTATTCGAGGAAACAAGAAGTATTCTCTGTTTTTACATTGTTTAAAGAGGAATACTAACATTCAACTGTTACTTATAGATGTAACGGGTATAAATAACTTTAGGAAAAAATATGTTAGTTTCCGAATATCGCTGAAAACCGCTGATTTTCAAGGTTATTATCCACGTTTTTCGGGACAACTGGGCTTTGAAATAACATGTCTCTAAATTCGCACTTTAATATCTCTAAGACATATAATAATGACTCAGAATAACGAAATTGACATCTGATTTGAAATAAAGATATTTTGGAGACCTTAAGACCACTTTTGAGACCTTGTCGGTATTAGAGGAAACAAGTAGTAATCTATGTTTTTACGTTGTTTTAAGAGGGATACTAAAATCAATTGCTATTTATAGACTTAACGGGTCTATAAACACCTTTAGGGAAAAATTCTTTTTGGTTTCCGAAAATTGCTGAAAACCGCAGATTTTGAAGGTTATTATTATCCACGGTTTTCGGGACAATTGGGCCTTGAAATAAAATGTCTCTAAATTCGCACTATAATATCTCTAAGACTAATAATTACTCATCAGGATAACGAAATTGGCATCTGATTTAAAATAGTGATATTTTGGAGACCGTAAGATCCCTTTTCAAACCTTATCTGTATTAGAGGAAACAAGTAGAAATCTCTGTTTTTACGTTGTTTAAAGAGGGATACTAAAAACCAAGTGTTATTTATAGACTTAGAGGGTCTATAAACAACTTTAGGGAAAAATTATTTTTGGTTTCCGAAAATTGCTGAAAACCGCGGATTTTGAAGGTTATTATCCACGGTTTTCGGGACAATTGGGCTTTGAAATAAAATGTCTCTGAATTCGCACTATAATATCTCTAAGACTAATAATTATTCAGGATAACGAAATTGGCATCTGATTTAAAATAGTGATATTTTGGAGACCGTAAGACCCCTTTTCAAACCTTATCTGTATTAGAGGAAACAAGTAGAAATCTCTGTTTTTACGTTGTTTAAAGAGGGATACTAAAAACCATGTGTTATTTATAGACTTAACGGGTTTATAAACACCTTTAGGGAAAAATTATTTTTGGTTTCCGAAAATTGCTAAAAACCGCAGATTTTGAAGGTTATTATCCACGGTTTTCGGGATAACTGGGTCTTGAAATAAAATGTCTCTAGATTTGCACTATAATATTTCTAGGACTAATAATTACTCAGGATAACGAAATTGACATCTGATTTGAAATAAAGATAGTTTGGAGACCTTAAGACCACTTTTCAGACCTTGTTTATATCAGAGGAAACAAGAAATATTCTCTATTTTTACATTGTTTAAAGAGAGATACTAACATCCAATTGATATTTATAGATGTAACAGGTCAATAAACACCTTTAGGGAAAAATTATTTTTGGTTTCCGAAAATTACTGAAAACCGTAGATTTTGAAGGTTATTATCCACGGTTTTCGGGACAACTGGGCCTTGAAATAAAATGTCTTTAAATTCGCACTATAAGAGTATCTCCAATGGTTATATACAAGGACCTGATTGCAATTTTGTATAATTTTCAAGCAGGTTGCTCACCATTGGAGACAGAAAAATACAACCTGCTTGAAAGTTACACCTGCTCTACCAAGCTACATGCTTGATTTCAATTAGCTTGCTTTTTATTGGTTGATTACGTACAGTGGGCTCATTCAAGCTACAAGAATTATGTAGGTCACCATTGTTAGGGTATGTAGCTTAAAAGTAATGTTACTAGAAATATATATGTGGCAAGTTAAGCTACAAAGAAAAATGACTCACCATTAAAGATGTTCTAATATCTCTAAGACTAATAATTACTCAGGAAGTCAGGATAACGAAATTGGCATCTGATTTGAAATAAAGATAGTTTGGAGATCTTAAGACCACTTTTCAGACCCTGTTTATATTAGAGGAAATAAGAAATATTCTCTGTTTTTATGTTGTTTAAAGAGAGATACTAACATCCAATTGCTATTTATAGATGTAACGGGTCAATAAACACCTTTAGGGAAAAAATATTTTTGGTTTCCGAATATCGCTGAAAACCGCTGATTATGAAGTTATCCACGATTTTCGGAACAACTGGGCCTTGAAAAAAAATGTCTTTAAATTCGCACTATAATATCTCTAAGACTAATAATTACTCAGGATAACGAAATTGACATCTGATTTAAAATAGTGATATTTTGGAGACCGTAAGACCACTTTTCAAACCGTATCTGTATTAGAGGAAACAAGTAGTAATCTCTGTTTTTACGTTGTTTAAAAAGGAATACTAAAAAGCAATTGTTATTTATAGACTTAACGGGTCTATAAACACCTTTAAGGAAAAATTATTTTTGCGTGTTAAATGAGAATTCGTGAAGTATATAATAGGGTATATGACTATCAAGACACTAAAAATTAGGAAAGTTTATAATAGAAGCGCATTTACTTGATTAATTTTTTTCTCAGGTTCAATTTGTAAAATGGCACACACTACCATCAGTCTTGAATCAAACATCAGCATGTCTTGCTTAAGATGGGACAATCCGTCTAAATGGTTTAGACAGGTCAAACTCCCTCACAAGAAAGTAAGTGGGGCAACTGGGCAAGTGAGATGATCCCTCCACTTACCCCACTTGTTTTCTTGTGAGGGGACTTTCAGACGGATCGTCCCGTCTGAAATGAGAATTTTTGAACATCTAACAATACCTCAATGAAGAATATCTTATCACATCATTTAATTTGAGTGCCCTATATCGCAGAAAGTTGCTGAGAGAGTTGATTGTTTTATAAATCAATGAGTTAGTTTATTTATTTTCAATTACTTTTAAATTAACCTTTGTAAATTTATAAAACAGACTCTCTCTTATGTTTACGGTTATGGTCTTGTGGCTATATATATATTATTCCAACATCTCACTTTGGTGGCATGTTGCCTATCTGACACTTGAAGTATCCGACACAACACGACTCTACACTTCAATTTAATCCAAAAGAAATACCAGTATCCGACACTTCAACATCTTGTCATGTCCTACCCTTCCAGTATTGGGCGGTGATATTCCAACACATTACACATCTGGCCACATATATGTCAGTTGTTTTCTACTCCCTTCGTCCCAGTGAATAATCTACTATATCACGAAAATCCAAAGAAATTACATGTATTATGACATTATGTATAGAACACAAGTAGAGGTCATAATAAGCATATAACCATAGAAACGTTAGGTAATTATTAATTGTACTAATAATGAGAAACTACCTATTGAAAACACTACGTTATTAGGGTGTTTTACGTATTAACTACGCTGCATTTTGTTGCCTACATGTTTTATATTTATTACATAAAACTCAATTGAAGTCTACGTAAAGGCAACGGCACATGGTCTTTCAATTGCATGCATGCAAGTGTAATTTTCATCCTCGAAGACAACGATGAACTTATAAAAATATTATATTTAGATCTCTTATTATAGGTAAGAGATCAAGTTATCTAACAATTATTGTTTAACATTATTTTAGTAAAAATGTACATACTTATTAGTAATCATAAAAAAGAATTATACTATACGTTTATAGCTCAAGGTGTATAAGAGCATTCTACAATCACGTTATTTTAATTGAGCTTATAAGTATTTTTCGCGAGCGATCCAATTTTTATCAGTTACTTAATGTATCATTTTTTTATATCAAAATTAAAATATAACTAAACTTATATATATTGTTTCTGAGTTACGTTGCAATGTGTTGAGTTAAATATTTGTTTGAAAAAAATTCAAAAAACTTTACAATTAAGCGCGCGCATGTGGTACAAAAGCTCGTAAACTATACCACCAATGATATGGTATACTCTACTAATGTGTACTAATAATGGTGAACATATAAATCAAGGGATAGAGTCTTCACATAGCCATTATTATTCTATAATCATTTATTTGCCAAACAAAATTGTAAAAGAAATTCAACTGAAAAAGGATACATTTGCTCATTAAATTATTAGGAAGCTTATTTTAAAAAGGATATACGGAGTATTAGCTAGTTAAACCATGACACTTGTTTGAGTCATATACCCACAAAGAGAAGAATAATTCATGTCCTATCATTTCATAAGTCCAAAGAAGTTTATATTTGAATTTATTTGCAACATAACAAATAAAAATCTAGGTTGCACTTATAATATTTATATGGATTGAAGATTGAAGAATTGTTTCACAATTTTTATCCAATTATTGGAAATACACCACGTTAAAATGATAATATAAGTATTAAGCTATTAATAAAGAAAAATAGTAAATAATGAGATGGCTTTATCGAATAACACTAATTCTCGATACCAACTCTCACATACAATATATACATTTAGAATTTCATTAAAATGTTGGATCTGATACAAATTGCGTGAGAGGATGATGATAAGAAGTCTCGATACCACCCGGTAGGCGATAATACTTTTCATTATCCTTAATTTAATCATATATGAAGATAAGACAAATTTCAATCAGCCTTAATTTATTCACATTTGTTTCACAATTTTTGTCTCATCATTAGTTGGAAATACACTATCTTAAAATGACAAATGTAAAGATATTAATAAAGAAAAATAGAAAATGAGATGGCTTTATCAAATCACACTAAATCCCGATACCACTTAGAAGAGATCAAATGTGGGCTTGGGCCAGACAGGGGCTGGGTTAGCATGATTTTTTGGCCCACGGACATGCGGGATAGAGGGTTTTGGCCGGGTTCCTGAGCTAGGCTTTGTAAATTTTGAAAGATACGTTGTCCAAACCCGCTTAGTTAACGGGCAAGATGTGACAGGTGTGATATATGGGTCGTCCTGTCCATGAACAGTTCTAATACCAACTCTCATACACAATAACATATAAAATTTCATTAAAACGACATATCTTATACAAAAACGCGTGAGAGGCAGGCTGATGACAACAGTAAATCTCGATACCACCCGATAACACCCATCATTATCCTTAATATAATCACATGAAGCTAGATAACGCAAAATTCAATCAACCTTAAGTGAGCCAAATTTCAGGCTAAAGGTCTCCTATTCAAAGGACAAAACCCCAAGTCATATTACCTTGATTAAGCTCCCATATACGTACGTTTTCATGCACGTACTTCCACATGAGATTCTTCTTCTATTCCTTACTATTTTATTATTTCTCACCTTCTATTCCTTATTATATCATTTTAAACCTTCTATTCCTTTTTATATCATTATTTTCCTTCTATTCTTTTGACTATTATTTCCGCAACTTCCTTTATTTCTGTTCCCTTTCCTCGTTTTATGTACCCTCTTCTTAATTACCCTCTTCACCCCCTTAATTATATTTCCACTCTTCTCTTATTTCTCCATTTTTTTCTACCTAATTACTCTAAAGATAATTTCTCTCATTTTTTGTTTTGTTTTTGTAACTTTCAAGGTATGTATATATGTCATGTTCTTCTTGTTATAGCATAATTTTACTTAGATTTTAAGTTACATATTTCATAACATAATTAACATATTTCATTTCTACCTAATTACTCTAAGATAATTTCTCTAATTTTTCTTTATAAGTTTCAAGGTATGTATATATCAAATATATATGTCATGTTCTTGTTATAGCATAATTTTACTTAGTTTTTAAGCTACATATATATTCCATAACATATTTCTTCATTATTTCTTCCTAATTACTCTAAGATAATTTCTCTCATTTTTTTTTGTTTTTATAAGTTTCAAGGTATGTATATATCAAATATATGTCATGTTCTTGTTGTATCATAATTTTAAATTACTTAGTTTTCAAGTTATGATAAATATTGATTTGTTTGAGTGATTTCAGGTTGGTTTAAGGAGTTGTTTGAGCTAAATAAATATATATAAGAGAGGAGAAGGAAATAATGATGCCGGAAAACGGACCGCTTTCGGTACCACCAGGGTTTAGGTTTCATCCAACTGATGAAGAGTTACTATACTATTACTTGAAGAAGAAGGTTTCTTATGAAGCTATTGATCTTGATGTTATTAGGGAAGTTGACCTAAACAAGCTTGAACCATGGGATCTTAAAGGTTAGTTTACATTTTCACTAGTTTTAACTCTTTATAATACTTTCATAAGGTCATTACTATAGTTATTATTATGGGAGTATATATTATACTCCCTCCTAGTCGGTCATTTCTTCCCTCTTTCCTTATTGGGTAAGTCGGGTTTTCTTCCCTCTTTCCTTTTTTGGATGTGGGGTTGTGTGCTTTGTGTGGTCTAAATTCATTTGTATGTGGGGTAGTGTGTTTTGTGTGGTCCAAATTCATTTCCTTAATTTTTGTGTAAAAGGGGAAGGGGAAGAAATGAGTGACTAGGAGGGAGTATATACTTTTAAGATTTCATGCACTACGTAGATTAATATAAGCCTTTAAAATTAAATCGAGTTTTATGGAGTACATACTTTATATAGTTAATTAAGCGTAAGGCTGCGTACAAAAGATTGTAGTTAATTCTAAATTTGATTTGATCGATAAGTTCTAAATCACAAATTCTCAATTAAGACAGGTATATGTATATATATCTTATGATGAGTTAAATAGTTTGAATAAAACAAAAATAGAATGCATAAAGAAAATCAACAGATTTATCTAATGTGTACAAAAGAATGATATACTTAACCCATTTTAATGTTAAAATAAATACATCCGTCTTAATGGTGACTAACTGTAAAAACATTCGACTTAAGGGAGACTAACTGGTTCCGACCACCCCCGTCCATCAAATTCTAGAACCGTCTTTGGACTATGTGACGATGTATCAACTATCAATTCAAGTATCATGCATATTGCATTAAAAATTACTAAACCTAAGTACTTTTTATCATATATATATGGGTTATTATGAGATACTTTTACTCATCATACGTTGTCAAACCTCTTAAAACTTTATCATCGATTTTTATTCTGATTTACTGTTTTATAGTATCAACTCGTCTTCCCTGAAATTTTTCGCCTTATGAAATTTTCGAGTCGTGAATCATATTATTATTATTATTATGTTAGACAAAGGGATTTATGTCTCCGAATGAAACAAAAACAAGTATTCAGGATTCACTGGAGGTCCATATTTTATCACATGAGTATATTTAGAATATTTAGAATATATAATACGTAGTATATATAATATATATTCCATAATTTATGTAAGATGTACTCGTATTATTCGCACATATATAATCAGACAACTCAGATAGATCTGATATTCGTCCTGTATTTCGCTAATAAAGACGTTTTGTGTCTAATAATATTGACTTTAATCCATACTATATTAGTTTATATTTTATTGGCGCACGTAAATACATTTGTATGATGATTTATGCATATAAATCTAGAGTTACTGAATTAGGGTACACCATAATAATAAAAGAAAACATTAATAACTATACATTTATTTAGAATAATAAAGTAAACTCATTTCATTCCCTTTGTTCCATTAGAAAATATTATTTATATAACCATAAAATACAAATATATATACGGTCTAAAGAGAATATATATTAATAACTATACATTTAGAATACAATATCGATCTATTTCAAGATAATAATTAAATGCTACTATGTCCGTCTCAGTCATTTGCTTACCGTTTTTATTCATGGTGGAAAGTATTTTAATAAAAGGTAAACAGATGATTGTGATGGAGAGAGATGCACTGTACCTACATGAAATAATGGTTATACAATGAGCTGGATATGAACATTGTACAACTATTTCAAATCTAATTAAGATTATGTGTATTTTCAATCTTAAAACTTTTTAAAAATATTGTATTATATTAGTTTTGTTTACATCAAAGCTAAAATGTATTCGAGTTTATATGTATTTGTTTTTGAGGTTCATTATAACTTTTGATCTTAATATATACTTGTAAAAGAGCTCATAAAATTTACAATAATACTCATATTTTACATGAAGTTAAGTTCAAATACTTTATCATAAAGATAAAAACCTATGTCACCAGTTGTAATACAACTTATGGTATGGTCAACCTACCGATAGTAGCGCGATACCCATTGATACTAAATTATCATTATTTTTAACACTTTCATTTGTTGTTATTTTCATTTTGTACTCCCTCCGTCCCGGTCATTTGTTTACCTTTGCTTTTGGCACAATTATTAAGGAAATGGTAGGGGACCATTTGTGGTGGTCTTTGGTGGATGACAAGTGGACAATAGTCCCATTGGGACATCAAATTACTCATAGAAAACATTCTCAATATAGAAAGGTAAACAAATGAATGAGACACCCTAAAATAGAAATGATAAACAAATGACCGGGACTGAGGGAGTATTTCTTTTCTATGATAGTGAAACCAAATTAAATGCCCTTATATATTTAACTAATGAAGTGGTTTGTTGGTGCTATATGTAGAGAGATGCAGGATAGGTTCAGGACCTCAGAATGATTGGTACTTATTCAGTCACAAGGACAAAAAATATCCGACGGGTACTCGTACTAATCGAGCCACTAATGCCGGATTTTGGAAGGCGACTGGCCGAGATAAGGCGATCTTCCATGGCAATGCCGCCAAGCGGATTGGCATGCGCAAAACCTTAGTCTTCTACACCGGTCGTGCTCCTCATGGCCAAAAGACTGATTGGATTATGCATGAATATCGTCTTGAGGACGATAACTCATCCCAATTTCAGGTACGCTTCCAGATCCATTAAGTTGTCACAACTGTCGGTCGTGATACTCCTTAATTTATCGACACCAATAAAAAAAAGACTAAACATGGCCATATGTGCTCATTGGACACACGGTAGAAAAACCGTATTTTATTTAAGAGTATAAATATGGAAGGTTACATCAAGTCTAGGAATACTATAAACTATAATAACTAATCATTTCTTAACATTCATAGGGTGTTAAAGCTTCGTTCTTAATTAACATGAAGAACTGAAATACATGTACATAGGTTTTAGTAAATTTGTTTGTTAATTAATCACAAAAGTCGTGCTTTAGATCTTGTTGCTATTACCAAAGGATTAGATCATAATTTCAATATGTACGTACGTCCAAATTAATTAAGTAAAAGCAAACATCAAAGTTGTCAACGTTATTGCATAAGTTTAGGCAAATAAATTCAATCACTTAAGTTTGGACCACGAAGGTATCCGTCTTAAGTTTAAAACGAGTTAAATACATGTCACTTGCATAGATAAAGACAAGTTTTTTGCTAATATCTAGGTAATTTGTTTTTATCTTATATATCTATGAAAGTGGTAGCTATTTGACCCGTCTCAAGCTTAAGACAGATAATAGCCGTCTTAGAATTTGTGTTGGTAAAAATTGAAATCAAAGACTTACTTCATAAACGGAAACGTCATATATATACAAATAGGAGGGAGTAACATTAAACATATTGGTTTCCGGTCCTCTATCTACCCTGAGTACAAGAATAAGAGATGCTGAAATTTTACCGCGTAAACACTAAAGCTACAATTAGGCCTAATTTGTGTAGTATAATCTATAGATAATACTAAGTACATTGGGCTAGAAAATGAGCCTAATTTTTTCAATTTATACGAATTTATAGTACATAATACTTGCCTCTAGTCTATTTATGATTTAAAAAAAAAAACTTATTGACAATTGACTATTTATGAGTTAATGAGTATGTAAGTAAAATAATGTCTTTAGATTTGTGTAAAGACGTTAAAAATCGTTTATTCTCACATTTTCATGCATCAATATTGACTTTGGTAGTGCTTAACAAAAAAAATCTAAACTTTAGGTAGTGTTTGACAAAAAATAAAACTTAAGGTAGTTCCTCACCAAGTGACCTAAATTATAGATGGTGTTTGACAAAATACTCTATATATTGGGTATTTTGTCAAAAACTACCTACAATTTAGGTCACTTTGCGAGGAACTACCTAAAGTTTTAATTTTTGTCAAACACTACTAATCATATTAATTATAATGAGTTGTCAATTTAGAAAAATAAGAATTAATCTACGCAATGAATGCATTGCACGGGATCTATACTGGTAAATTATTATAAGACGGTTTTACTAAGTTGAATGTTTTAAAAATGTTCAGCAGGAAGACGGATGGGTAGTGTGTCGGGTATTCAAGAAGAAGAACCACGGAAGAGGCGGTACACAAGCCGACATACAACACCAAGAAGACGACTACGATAACTCGAACCCAAACTACGGCTCCTCCGGCCACATGATGAAATCAACCCAAAGCCTTGAGCTAGCAAATAACTACACCCAACCTTTATTACTTCCCCCTAGTTACAACACCTACACTTTCGATGGCACCATGCATCTTCCACAATTATCGAGCCCGGACACACTTACAGCGGCCGGTACCAGTCTCCTTGGCACCATGGACAACTTACTCAGTCTAACTACAATTGGAGGCGGTGGTGGTGGGATCGGAGTACTGAATGCTCCGCAACTGCCAGCAGGAGGTCCAAACCGGCTAATTAATGGGGCAGAGTCGGGTTTCTTGGAAAAGCTTCTTGCCAATTATCAGAGCTTGGAGCAACACCATCAGGAAGCATCACATTACAAGGTTGATATCGGTGGGACAAGCTCCAGCAACGGTATGAGCCAAAATAAGTTCCCGTTTCACTACCTAGGTTCCGATCAATCGGATTTTTTGAAATTTTCGAAGTAAAGTTTATAAACAATTCACAGCAATGAACTGATCTATATATACGCTTTTGTTTTATTTCTTTTGGAGTAAATTACTACCCCCATAGTCGAGACATTTGTACCGCCCCTATTTGACATTAATCGTCAAGTGATGCAAGTTTACTGTGCTAATTCAATACGACTTCAATGATCAAATGAGAATACTGAAAAAGTTCTACCAAGTAGAAGACGACTTATGGTCATACGCACGTATGCCATACCAAATAACATTGAAGTCGACATCAAATGGCTACCAAAATCTAATGCAAACAATGCATCACGGATCCTAGGAGTAGCTGGTAACATAGACCGCTTGCACCAACTAGTCACGAGTTGCACTAACTTAACCAAGAGGTCTAAATTTAACAGTATAAGAATGTTTTAGTGCTAAAATTTTGCGAAAACACCCTCTATTTACCTACACTCCCGTTCCTTCGACATCTATCCATCGGAAAAGGGGACAGTGAACTTAAAAAGTAAAAAAAAATTAAAACATAACCCAAAACCCTTTAAGAGCTCATCTTGTTCTACCGTAGAATAGCCTTACCCTAACTATTTCCAAAAGGCATCCCATGTATTCATATTAGGGATATTCTTCAGCCATAATATAAGCACATTTAAAACGCGACATTCCTCAAGATTAGGTGTTCGCAAGGCATTTTTTATTCTTAAAATTCGCCCCACGAACAAACAAAAATCACGATTAGTTCCAAGAAAGTGACTTTAAATAAAAAAAAACATGTTGGACAAAACCGTCCTTTAAACTCATGTCAAAGCGAAAACATAGTCCGAAACGTTCTACCGCGTAACGGAGTAACTAAACTGCGAAAGAAAAGGCATCAGAGGGAGTTCAAAGGTTTCATCATCCCTCTGACAAAGTCTTTACTCGAGTGCATTAACTACACTGTCTCATTCACTAAACGTGAATTTGGATGCGATAAAACTTAGTTCGAATCTTGACGAACGAGCCTGGGCCTCACTGGTGTCTTCGAAGGACTCACCCTATAAAAGTTGAAGGTTTTAAGTCACATACACTAATAATAAATCGCAAATACTTAAATGAGACAGTCTCACACATTTTTGCAAGAACGTTGCCACTCTCCACTTGTTTCAACGTGTGAGATCGTCTCTCAGAGAAACTAACTTTATATTGAGTTTCGGAGAAACAGTACCTTATGGGTAGGGATCCCACTACTATCCCGCTGCAGTTCAGAGCCATAATAGCGCTTTCAGCCTGCCCAAACACAAGAACAAAAACAAATAGTTCATTAGCGTAAGTAAATCAACGATTTAGTGGATCGGAGCTTTATCTCTCCTGAAATACCAATATCTCTATATGACTATATCATTCAAGCTCAAACATACGAATTTAAGTTGCTTGAAATTTTTGTTTCCCTAAATTATCATAGCAATTAACTAGTGACTAAATTTTGGCATGAATGCTCAATTGAGATTTACAGCTTCAACATTTTTCCGAAGTTTTGTACCCAAAAAAAATACAAAACAAAAAAAAAAACATTTTTGCAGAGTAACAAGTCTTGCGGAAGGCGGTCACATTTTCGTTTCAGCTGGAGACGGGTCAAATGTGACCAGTTTAACGACAAATGTAACCAGTACCATTTTCTAAGCTATAACTGGTTGTTTGTCACATGGTTACATTTTGTCGTTAAACTGGTCACAAAAGGCCCGACCCGTCTTCAGCTGATGGTCCGTCTTCAATGAGAATTTGCCTTTCCAAAGTTGAAAACAAATCCATCAATATCTAATAAGGAGTTTTTTTTTTGTTCTTTAAATATAAGAACAAGAACTCTAATTTTGTTTGCTTTAAAGTCGCCTATCTGTTGGGCATGGAATATGCCAACAAACTGACACGCCCTGATATCATACTCCGTACTACATACTTCCTAACAGGTAGATCACATAGTCTCAGTCTTCTTTAAGTGGCCAAACCACCTCAAATGGTTCGATCTTCGTTGGTGCAATAGTGTGCATGTCCTAATTTCTAGATTATCTCATCGTATGATCTAACATCCCAACCCAACAGTCTAAATTAGTACTCGTAGCATAAAAACCCAAAGATGTGCAAATATTTATGTTCAACCAGGATACACAATTAAACATTAACATATACTGTGGAAATGGTTTCGATGCAATCAAGATAAATTCAGATATCTCAGTGTTAAGGTTAAACTTCCATGACGAATATCATTTCATTTAAACACAAGTGCTCTGTATAATTTGGTGATACTCAAACATAGGAAAGAGACGATCGTAATTGATTAAAAAAAAGTGATAAACAGTCAAAACTTCTCGGGTAAAACCAATATTTCATTCTAATCAGCAGCATGTCCGGAAAACATAGCAGCCCTCAGGGCCAAAAGAAACGGGTGTTAGAATAGATCGTTAAGACACTCACCATTACAAATTCAACAAAGGCAATACGAGTAGAATGGACATTGTCCCCCAGAATCCTCAGACGAGAAACCTGAAAACAAAAAAAAATGATTAATGTAAGTACAAGTTGAGAAAGTCTCAAACAAGAAGCTTCGCTTTCAGAAAGTCCATACCTCACCACAGGAATTTTCAAAGAAATTCTTCACATCAGACTGAGAAACCTGTAAGAAGTCTTTAGTTAGGATTACTAACTAACGATAGTTAAGAGTCAAGATGTAATTTCATTCAAGTCGGCACTTTACGCCCCAAGGCCCAAACTAAAGTATGAATTTAATAGATAAAATAAATGAGCTGATCATATACCTTTTTATCAATATTTGTACAGTAAACAGTTCTCGCGCACATTTCCCGCTCGTCCTCAGACTGTTATGCATTAAAAGCTTTAGCAGAAGAACAGACACAGGTATAGAACGAGACTGAATGCCAGAAACACTATAATATGCAGATGCAAATGTAGAAATATCATTACCCTGGGAAGAAATGTGGGGTTCACAGGAAGTATAGCAGTTTTGGAAGGCAACACCTTAACGGGATAGAATCCCAGCATGGTCCCACCAAGGCTTAAAGCAGCTCTAGCACCATCTGTATACAGATTTCTCAAATTACGGGAATTTAATAGAAAAGGAAAAAAAACAAAGGCATAAATAAAATGGATTTCATACGAGAATTGAACTTCGCAACTTACACACGTCAGCAAATTCTACAAAAGCAAAACGAAGAACCGAATGAGGATCGCCACAAATTCGGCAGTCAACAACCTATCAACCACATAATTTTAAAAGGATATAATATAATCTACCAGAAAAATATAATAAGATTGAACAGAGACTACCATATGAATCACCATTTTCACTACGAGATAATTGACACATATTTACCACATAAGGCAAGTTACAATCAAGCAATCTATCCGTCGACCGAGCACACTAAATTTATTACACATAGATGCGTAAGTGAACCTGCTTCTGCTTTAATGCAAGATTTATCACCAGAACCATATCAGTATGAAATGATTTCCTAGTTTTGTAATCTCTAATCACTTCGGGTTTAAAATAAAGAGGAATACTCTGCCTCATACTAGTAAAAAACTAACAAAGCTAAGCAATCATGTCATATTATGTCTTTCTCGTTGATGACGCTTGAATGACATGGCTTCGAGAAAATAAAATAAGTTAATGCCAAATACTCTCTGCCAGCTCTCCGCGAGATGGTTAGTCTAAGCCTTTCCCACAGTCTAAATTAACATAAAAACTTCTAGAAGCTGCATTGGGTACATCTAGAAGCTTCATTTTTGAATCACCTTCTAGTAGAAGTATTACGACTGACAGTACAACACATTATGTACAACTAAAAACAATATAGCAGAACGACTCAAGTGCAACCCCTAAGCTTTCGAGGTCTTCACACTTGTCATTTCTTATTTGAAAATGCCTAGGTTTTTTACGTTGATCATGAGAGGATTTATCATGAAGTTGTCTCTGAAGTCTCAATTGTCTTCGTATGAAATACTCAAAGTTAAAGCTACCCAATTGTCTTTGTATCTCATTTGGTTGAAACAATTTAGGATAGGATTTGAAAATTAAAGCTAGCAGCCTACAATTCGCAAGTTAACCTAATATCTTCGTAGGTGAGTAACTGATAACCTTATACGGAATAATAGCTAAAAGCCTAAAACTCAAGTACTAGGATTCTTTATTATGAAAATTACACGAACTTTCTGTTTAAACTGAGAAAAGAAAAGAACAAAAAAAAGTTGGTTCCATTTAACATGCAATACGGGTGAGCCAGGCACAGAGTTAACCAAATAAACTTTCGGCTCAGGCCGACTAAAATAGGAGGCTTAAAATATAAGCCGGGACAAACGAGACATGACTAACACAACGAACGATAGAGAAAACATAGCCAGCACACAACCTAAAACTAAACTCAGCGCGGAAAAAACTGACCTGCCCACAGCTACTAAACAAAGCAGCAAGCCTCTCTTCAGTAACCTATTTTGCAGAGACTGTTAATTTTTTTTCCAAGTAAACTTAAACTGCACAAAGCTAAAACCAAAGCTGCAACTGTGACTCTTATAAAATGACGTACATGCTGGTCTATGTCAGAAACATATACTGTGCGCCTAACGCTTTCTTCTCTCTGTGCCCTGAAAGACCTGCCGTTCGCCCTTCTCCTTCCCTGAGAGAAGCCACTCCTCCTCTGGAATAATCCAACAAAATATTTAGAGATCTACAGCATAATACTTCACGAAACCCTAAATGAAAGCCGATAATGAAGGGAACAGATCTCACTAAGAAAAACACTGAGCTCGGAGCTCCACATAATAATAAAAAACTACCAGTCGATATTTGACAGTTGTCACTCAATAAAATATTATAAAATCAACTAACTGGCTGCTGAGATACAGAGTATGGCACAAAATGAAACAAACAAGGCATGTAGTAATGCCCGCATACATAGTATCTGAGAATTGTCATAGATTATCTTTCAAAGCACAGACTACATCATGGATAAGTGTAATAAATTCACTCAGAACATATTCTTAGATTCATCACGGCACATAATAAAGTTTAAGCAACTAATAAATGCTGTCAATGAACTGCAACACAAGCGTTCTAATCTCAACACATCCGATATAAACCTTAGTTTTAAAAGGCACGGATATGTTACTCCGACACTTCACCGACACTTCACTCAATTGCCGTGTCGACCTACCTGTTCGACACCAATACATTTAAGACCAAAAAACTGAAAAACTCGCACAAATAGCCTTATCCGACACTCGAGACGTGTTGGACACGACACCTATGTGGGAGAGTCCGCGTAACACAGCAGAAAGGCAAAAAGAGATTTTAGAGAGAGCTTGCATGTAAAGAAGTAAAATTTACGAATAATGGGGCAAACGGAATGGGACAACAAAGAAAACTAGAAGAAATGGAAATGGATAGTGATGTGTTTCTCTAGGCCCTTTCAGAAGGGTCTTGCCTTTCATTTCATTGTGCCAAAACGTGCTATTTTTAGTTCAGACATACATACACACATACAATTTGACACAAGGTAGAATTTATGCAGCTGAAACTGGCCCAAAACACCAAACACAGATGTTGGCACACCAAATTCTTCAAAAAAAAGGACCAACAAAATAACCACGACCACAACTTTGAAACATGTAAAAGCCATTATAAAGCACCTAATAACTGAAGGTCTTCTACAAAAACCTGAAACTAAAATTGAGCATGAAAGATCAATACAAGAAATGTTTCATTATTCACCATTTCCGGTTCATATCATGGCATTCGTTTACCACAATGATCTAGAGTCTAGACATACAAAGCGTAAGTCCCTATGAAATGGTTTATAAAGTTTACATTGCCAAACTCACAAGTATTTGTGACATTAAATGCTGCAAAACCCACCAAAATTCAAGTCAAAGAAAGACAAACAAGGACAAGAACAAAACCCACATCAATTTCATTAGTACAACACAAAAAAAAGCAACCAACTTGACAATCCTAATATGCAAAACATACCAAAACGTAGTTATTACTTCCTCCGATTCTTTGGAATTGCCCCATTTGTTCAAAATCCCCGTCACAAATTTTGAAAAATGGGGTAACTCCAATCAAAGCGAATAACAAATTCACAAAACCAGCACAAGAACAACAAAATCGCAAATTCACAAAACATACCAACAGACTAACAATGAAAGGTTGACACTTTTAACAACCCCCATCAACATTTCATCAGTTTATCAAATAAACTTTCAACAATCCAAACCCACCCCACCCCACCCCAATTTATTCTCATGTAAGACGGTTTTACACAAAACATCGTATAAAAACTGAACCATTTATACAAATTCCACTACTCAAACAACTGAAAAAACTAGCTACCAAAATAAATCCATTTAACAAACATCCCTGCATTAGGTTAGACCGTCTCACACAAGAATTCGTTACAAACAGATACACAGCAACTAACAATTCAGCAATAAACCCATAAAAAAACAAATAACCAAATAAATTACTACAACTACAACAACAGCATTACCACAGCGCCTCAATGGCTTCCGCAAATTACGAGATAAAAACAAATAATCAAATGCAAAAATTTAAAAAAAAAAAAAAAAAAGTAGGAAGAATCAATACCCTGCGATCATTGGGAAAATTGTCATTAGCAGAATTCTTAAAAGGATTGGAATAATAATAATTAATGATAGGAAACCCTTGATCATTAAAATTATTATTCTTAAGAGCATAAGATTTAGGGATAAATTCCTTAGCCCAAGGATTCAACTTAGATAAAAGGTCAGCTAATTCATTAATATTCTTCTGAAATTCAGATTTTGATTCAGAAGATGAACAACTCTTATTATTATTATTATTAGTATTATTACTACCATTATTACTATCACTCTCTTCAGAAGAGTTGGAGTTGTTCTTATTATTATTACTGTTAAAATGATTATTATTATTATTGTTGTTAATTTGTTGATTTTCTTCAGAAGAATTAACAACAAAATTCTGTGCAACAGCAGCCATGAAGATCACAGTAAAAACAACAAAAAAAACCCAGAAAAATGAGAAGAAATTAAACCCAGAAAAATTGGAAAACTAAAGAATTTAAAGAAAAAAAGATGAGATTATGTAAGATATAGAGAAAATAAAAAGAGGGTAAGAAAAAAGTTGGAATCTTTTTATCTTTTTATTAGCTTTTTTGATTATTTTAAGTTGTTTTATTCTAAAAATTTTATTATTTATACAAAAGAGAAAATTAAAATTAAAACTATATGCTATATACACTAAAAGTAAAAGAAGATGCCCATTTTTTTTTTTTTGTGAATTGTTTGTTGATGATGATGATCAAAAATGGGGATTTGGGGAAAACAAGAAGAAGAAATTTGGTTTTTAGTGAGAAAATTATTGATTTATTGATGAAGTTATATATATATAATTATAAAATGAAAAGGAGAAAAAGGTGGGTGGGTGAGTGAGTGAGTGATAAAATATTGAGAATTTAGGGTTTTTCAGGTAGAAAATAAAAAAGGAAAAATATATAAATAAAAAGGAAAAAAATGAAAAAGAGAATTTGTGTTTGTTGAGGGGTTTGAAAATAATTTTTAATTGTTTTAGGGGTGTGAGGGGTTTTGTAGGTGGGGCAAAATAAGGGAAAATGAGGAACAGGTGGCTGTCTTGTTCCTACACTGGGCTTTGTCTTGTTTAGTTTCATCGTCTCGAGTTCAGTTTAGTTCAGTTCAGTTCAGATCGCACTCATAGATAATCGTAGGGTGATATTTAGTTATTCACTCAAAGAAGGGTTTTTAGTTTTTACATCTATTTTTCAAGTGTAGAAGTGTTTTTACAACTAAAAAAAGTCGAGATTTTGACATCATGGTCGTAATCATAAATCATATATAATCCGGAATACATCGATTGCTATAAATAATTTTTAAGGATAACTCAAATATTCTGCAGAATACAATATATTAACAGATGCCCCATTCAACCAAGAAGGGCTTGGAATTGGAAAAAAATTGGGGCATAGGTCATTCCTACATGACTAAAATCTAGTTGAATGACAATTAGAGGTGAAAATCATTGAAAGATGTTACAAAACTATCAGAGGAGTTAGTTTCATAATTTACAAAATTTTCTGAATCTAAAATGTAACCAGTCTCCTCGGAGATGTATCGCGTCGTTGGTTTGCTGCCTGAAAACATTCTGCAGGAGACGGTTCTGTGCGCGGGATGGGAATGGCTGAACATCGAACTAAATGGATCAACATGGCACATGTCGGAATGATCAGTTATACTGAATGAATCTCTTGTACTTTCACTGGTGAAAGACGCGTCATCTGAGCTTGTGAAAAGAGACCAATCGCTTGCAGTGGCATCGGAAAATTCCATGATACTTGGCTCGGTATAAGTTTCCGTAGCTTGAGTGAATCTGCTGGTCCTTTGAGCATTTTGTCCACAGGAATTTGAGGTCTTGGCTGGTTGGTTCTTTGTGGCTTTTCTGAGGCATACCCTTGGTGGTCGAGGGAAAGACCTATACGGGAAAAAAAAAAGTCAGAATTGTAGTGTTACCTCTTGTAAACCCTCAAGGCATACATGAATCGCATAGTCGCATACAACCCATGCACACCAAGTTAGCTACACTTTGTACCAGGGTAACAAGCTCTAATTTAGCAAGGTATATAACATCAAGCCACAACACGGGTTTTATCAGCCCTGAGACCCATATGTTAGGAGTTCAAATTTTAGTGTTACCTCATGTAAAATAAGATATATGCTCCTTCTGACATCACCTGGCTCGTAGGAACTGGCTGGACCTATTAGCAGCATCATAAGTATTAGGAACGGAAGAGTGATATATGCGTCAATTTTCGCTAGTATGCAATGAAATTCAGGAAAATACAAACAAAGCCATACAAAAAGATGGGGAGAAAGAAACAATAAGGAAGCAATCTGTGTAATCGTCTAGAATGGAAATTATAACGAGGAATCAACTTATCCAATTTTGCTGATATGAGGATGCACAATATCTCGCATATTCAACAACAATAGTTCACTAAAATTCCCAATCACTGATGTATGTAATTAAGTAGCTTTACATCTATGTTAAAAACACCTAGAGGTTGCTAAGAAACCTACGGTTGTTCCTTGGTGGCTAATAATGAAACTGTCAATAACTGGATAGTCCGACTACTTCACATTTTAGGAAGTGTATCTAATCTAGTGAGCCATATACAAAGCTAAAGAATTGCAAGTTTGACTCCACTAAAATTTGACTGGAAAATACTGACAAATTCAACGAGGCAAAAAGTTAAGCTCTACATAGTATATCAACAAGCTGTATGGTTTAGACAAATCCTTCGAAACTATGGCTTCCACTTACCTAATGCTCTAAGACACACCAAGGAGACCCTAAAAAGAGGACTTTTTAAGAAAAGTTTACTCGCTCCATCGATACTGGGTAAGATGATGTAGTTAACTAATTATGACCTAAAACATTGATTGGGTATGACTTATAAGAGATGAGGCAAACGTACCACTGAATCGTCTATCCTGTACCAATTTCCCTTCAGATCTTTCACGTAAGATACATAATGTCCAGAAAAGGATGCATTAAGTGTATCCACATGCACAACCACACCATACAGCATGTAAAGCGGAGGGACGTCATTTGTGCCAGTCATAAATGGCACCATGTCCAACATTTCTGGAAATGTAATGCACTTATTAATCTTGCCATAACTGCCTTCCTGCATTAACAACGAACAAAATCCTACTGTTAAGAAATCTTACAGCCAAGCAAACTGCCAGAGCCCTCATAGTTAGTTACGGAGTATGTTATAGCAAGCAGACATGACTAGCAACGTGAGACATTCTTTATTTGGTGACTCACTAACAATAGAAACGAGAGACGAAGGATTTTCTATATCCGTAGATAAACTTCTTGGTTTCCATTTATGGGGTGTCCATGTATAAACTTCCCACGTGGTATATTTTCTTTTTAGTATGTTATTTCATATTAATGATCATTGTTTTGTTTTTTTTTTTGCGACAGTCACAATTTTCATCTTTCATCCACATTTAACATTGTTCCTGAATTTCTTGCGAAGCAAATTAAGAAATTTAATCATGACAGACCACAGAGGGAGTAGTAAGAAAGGAAAGATACCGAAAAGAAAAGGAATGGAGAATAAACCTGAAACCTCTTCAAGACAATAGTGAGAATGTTAGGAGCCTCATCGATACTCAGCTGCTTTCGCGCCCGGACATAAGAAGAACACCTTTCATGCACATGTTTAATTGTTTAGGGTGTTACCATGAAACTGAATAATAACAACAGCTACACATGTCAATTGGGTAAAAAATTGAGCCAAACCTTCCACATCTGTACATGTTCTCTCCATCTAAATCTTCAGGGGTAGTGAACTGAGTGAGTGCATCTTCGAGTGACTCAACCCATCCGTAGATCTCCAATGTTAAATCCATTATGTTCTCATATCGCTCTGACTCATGGTGACATCTTAGACATACAACCTGCATGTCCGAATTAAACACATGCTTGACATGTATAGATATCATTTAATTCAAACAATATCTGGGTCTTTTCCGAAATTACCGTTTTAATCAAACTATTTGCCAAATGAGCCATGTTGTGTAACTATTTTCTATATTAGCCAAGTAAGAATAACAACGCATAGAGCAGCAAATATTAAATACTACTCCCTTTGTCTCTCAACAAGGTTCACCCCTTTCTTTTTAAGCTGTCTCTAAACAAGGTTCACCGTTGGCTTTATTCCTTTTTTTGTCTGATTTTTGTGATCTCTATGAGTTGTGACCCCACATATTTCTCAGCTTTCATTTTTCTTCTTACATCCTTAATTTTTGTGCGGTGAACCTTGGTGAGAGACGAAGGGAGTATCTAAATGTGTCTTCCCCTCGTAGCCTGTAGATGCCGCCTCTGCTAACAGAACCTACTACTTACTTTCCCATGAACAACTACATTGCAATGATTTACAGATAGTGAAAAGAGTTTATACCAGTGATCGAAGCCGTCCACCAAATGTTTGCAGAACAAATGTCGTTTCTTGCAAGATGGGATGGACTTGGTTCTCACCACCTACTTCCTCTAGACAAATGGACTGCATTGATGCAACAAGAAGCCTAGAAAAAGAGTCCAATGATCAATTTGAAGTTTAGAACTCAAATACGAAGATGCCTCAACAATAGAAGCTTCATATAAACATTGAAGATAATAACATATAAGAAAAGTTCAGAATACTCCCAGATACGAGGATGGATGCTTAAAAAAAAAGTGTAGGCGTAGTTTACAAACCTTAAAAATTCATGTGCATCTTCCTGACTGCCGTCGCCTATTTGACAATTTGTTCCCCTCATATGCGATAAAATTCTGCTTGGAGACAGAGGGCCGCCAGCTTCTTTTAACATCATTACATGCTGCTCAAGTTCACACATCAGGCACCAGTTATTGCGACAACCTATGTTACACATTAGAAAATGAAACTCAGGAGCAAAACCATGAGTGATAATATAAAATATTTGACAGCAGAGTAAGATCTTTACAGGCTCTTGAATGCATTCTGCTCAAAAGGTAGACGACTAGAGGCTTTGTGCAAGTTAAACACTGCAGCACGGCATTTGCGTAGCAACTGCATATGGAATTAGATGAACATTGAATTGATATCTATCAAGAGGTTGGATACTTCAAATTTTCATGCAGGAGATAAATAGAATGTTGCTAAAGACAAAGTTACGGCATGAATTGGGTTTTGGTGTGTGTAGTATGTAAAATGTTCTCGTAGTTATATATTAGTTTATAGTAGAAGCCTAGAAGGTGCAAGTGCATAAGCTAAGGCAAAGACTACCTAACACTAAACCCTTTTTCAGATATGCTACCTAACATTTTTATTTTTGCAATACCCTACCTTAATTAACGTTATCTTTGTCTAAAACCACCAAATTATATTTCCGGCAACTTTAGTCATTCTCCAGATCAACTCTCCACAAATCATGCTACTTCTTAATTAATTTGCTCATTAAGCCATTCTCCCTCTACAGTAAACACCACTACCAAAGACAACTCACAAACACCACCACACGGACCTCACCACCTCCACACACCCCTTGACACCACCAAGGCACATACCACTAAACACCATCGACCACCATCAACCACCATCCAACTCCACTAACCACCACTTACCAGAGGAAAGGGGGACATGATAGTCGATGTTATGGTTGGTCGGCAAAAGTGGTGGCTGACTGACTGGTGGCGTTTGGTATCGGCAATAGTGGGTCGATGATACTCACGTGACTCGGGAAGAATCAATGCCGGAAATTGACTATAAGATGGTAGGAATTGTCATTTGGTAGCTTTAGACAATAGTAACGTAAATTAGAATAGCATAACGCAAAAATAAAATTGTTAGGAATTGTATCTGAAAAAAGGTTATATGTTAGGTACTTTCCACAAAAAAAAATACCAAGCTAAAATAGCCAACATTTATAGCTGTTTTCTGTTAGTCTACGTACTTATAAAATCTAGCTGCTTCTACATAAGAACAAGACATTTACATCATAATATTGCATTATTCCTATTATGAACTATGGGCTGAACTCTGAAGCCGTACCTGTTTCCACAATTTTGTAGGCCTCTAGGTGACAAGTTAAAAACCTGATGTTCAAAGAATCTTGTGAACACCTCAAAAGGGAATAGCACCTGACATACACATTAACAGCACCGTTATTGAACATGTGAAGAAGGAGTCCTGTGATCGCCAAATAGTTTTGGAACCATTTCAAGTAACAATGTTTTCGCACTGACCTTGACTTTCTTAGAGCTATGAATGTCCATTCCAGCATCCTGTTTGAACATCTTAGATAACTTCTTGAGTCCAGTCATCTTCCTTAACCCTGAACTCGTGGCGCCATCATTTTCATGTTCAGATGTGGAAGTGCTCACCCCAGCAGCTTTCAGCATAACAAAAATATGTTAAAACGAATAGAAATATATAGCAAATGAAAGGACACCGAATCAGAAAGACAACATACCTGATTCATCAGACCCATTTGCCTTCCTCAGCTTAGTTGGGTGGACTTGTTCTCTTCCTCCTCTAGTCACTGACTTTGCCGATTTTGGGTGTCCAAAATTCTCTACATTTGTAGCACCATTAGATCCGTTGCTTGACTGCATATGCAAGGAACTACTTTTCCTTGAAACTTCTTTACTAAATCTGCTCACTTCCCTGGCAGGCGCAGTGTACTCGATACCTACTCCAACTTCATCCATGGCTCTTTTTCCATACGATAATGAGTCTCCATTCTGACTTCGGGCCCCAAGAGGTGATTCCAAACCATACATCTGCTCAGGATATCCATCAGATATCACAGAACGATTCATGTGATGCATATCTGGATAACTATCCTCGGTGTTTGTGGACCCATTGCCTCTTAGCTGCACATAAGGGAGTTTACACAATTTCAGAAATATTACCAGAGTGCCTTAAGGGCTCCAGCAAATGGCGAGGTAAGGGGTTCCAATCTACAGGCCCTTACTCTTATGTTCTTAATACAAAAAAAAAAGTTTCGGTATGAACACAAATGTAATTGCATAGAAAACTGCATCAAATGACCGCTGCTTTACAAGGAAAATGATCTCGGAACGGTGGTCTAACACATGCAATGTAAATCAGATCTTACACCATTGATTTTGCAAAATCTAAACTGTAATTAAAAAACAAAATCAGCTAAGAATATTAAGACCTTGTGCCTAGTATTAGCCTCATTTGATATAGCTGGAGTACTCCTTAAATTTGCATCAGAGGAGATAGTGGTGGCTCTATTTCTGACATCCGCCATTTCTTTAGTTTTTTTGTGTGAAACTCTTCTTTCTGATACCCTTCTCTCAGGTCTAGACAATTCAGCAGCATCAAGAGTAGCCGAACAAGTAAGAGAGACATCGTCAGAGATTGCATTCGGCTTTATTGTATGGAGTTGTTCCTGCATAGGAAGCTGTGACGAGCAGCCATGAAACTCAGTATAATGATCACGACTGAAGTCCGTCGTAGAACTAGCTCCATCAAATGACGATGAGTCAAAATAATCTAGTGGCTGGCATTCATCTTTATGACCTTGCCTCCAATGAATTATTTGACACTTCCCGGAACTGCATGTAGGTCAACAACTGAGTATTAATTGGAAGTCAAGATATAAGGACACGGTATGTTCAACAGTTCAGGTTTATAGGCAGTGGTCATAGAGTACTCATAGTAGTCGGTCATTGGCCTACAACAGCATATCACCATGACATGAGGAGAATATTTATCTGTTTTAAGCAACTAGGATGTTACGAGAGATATCTAGTAAGCGGAATATCAATTATGGTACCTTGCTAAACTTCGTCCCTATACTGCTATCTCATGATGTATACATTGAATTGAAGGGTGGGTATTGCCCTAAGGGTCCAGGAGGTTCACACTCGAGCTGGTAAAGAGGGTAAGGGGTTAGATATATGCGGCCATATTATGTTCTATAAGATTTCCATTGTACATGCAGTAGCGGAATTAAGGGCGGCTAAAATGTAATAGCCAAATTTCGGGAGAAACATGTAACGCAACAAGAGAAAGTTAGAAAATAATTGGAAATTTTAACTAAAAGGGTGAACTTATTAATTCCTGGATTTTTGCATTTATATTTGTTTTTTGAGTAGACTGCTTTGCCTTCACCGACGGTTTACTTTAGCATTTATTATTGATGGTGTATAACTCTAAATTCACTAGCAAATAGTATAATTGTTGTCGGCAACCATTCTTCAGTTAGGTGGTTATTCCCATAAAAAACATTTATCAATCAAACTAGATCATCACTATATTTGATATAAAAAAAACAGCACGATTTTTTTAACACGTACCAGTATCTAACAGACTTGCATCGGGAACAACGTGTGGTAGCTGGGCCATGACATCTGGCACACTCCCGAATCGGAGAGATAGGGGGAGGCACAACAAGAGGAGCAACACTGGCAGTTGCCATAGGTTCAGCTCTCACGGATTCTTCAAAAACCTCTTCAACTATCAAATTTGTTCTCCCTTTTCTCCTAGAAGTCTCACTCCATTTCCCAAGCAAGATGTACAAAACCACTGGCAGCACAACGAGGACCAGAAACAAGGCAGGTATATCAGCTTTCCTTGGCTCGAGCATGTCCCCTTCACCCTACTCATGACCAATCCTAAACTCAACTGTGTTACCTGGCTACTATCCTTAAACTTTGTAACACAAACGGAACTTACATCTTTCTTCACCAAGAAGGGAGACAAATGAACCGAGAGATCCAGCTGAGTATAAGCAACTGAAGTCCTTTCTATGCTCTTCAAGGATGAAATTATCCGTCTCCTATGACAATTAGCTTACAAAACCCCAGCTCTAACGAGACAATGTCCGTTCTTACTTCCAAGTTGCAAGACTGCTTCTTGTCAAATATTGGTTCTGAAGAAAAGATTCAAGATTCCTTGTTAAAAAAAAGTCGCTCCCAGCCAACAACCGCGGACCATTGATACTACTGAATCTATTATCATGCAAAATATATAGAATTTAATGTTTTTTAGCAAGAGATTCGACATATTCAAAACATAACAAATAAAATAGTCATCCTATATATTCAGTGACCTCAGTTCCTAGTACTAGATCCGCCAATGACCACGGGCATCTCACCTCATCGATCGAGTAGATAACAACTAATAACTGCCCCCTATCCCTTGACAACAAGAAAAGCTACTTACAGCAAACTGAAGAGTATATAATAAACATTAATCAACCAATCGAAAGCGGAAACTTTACAGTTCAAACCAAAATTAACAATGTAGACAACTAATTAACACCTCAAAGAGCCAAATACACAATCAAAAATTATGTTTGTTAATTTTCCATAAAACCCCATAATTTGGGATGAATCCAAACACAGAAAATGACCTACTAATTCTTTCATTTTCATATAAAAATCACAATTTTTACAAAAACAAAACCCTACTTGAACAAACAAACAAACAAATCCCACATCATACAATTATACAAAACTAATAAAAATCAAAACTTTACACTAATTTATAACTAATAACAACTTAATAAATACAATCAACCAAAACCAACCAAGACCCACATCACATTTCCACAAAAAGACATCAAATTTGAATTAAACCCACAAGTTATTTCCAGATTTATACCCAACTAACCAATAACAATAACCTAATCAATCAAATCTAAAAAAGGGCAAGATTTAATAATCAAAAATAATAATAAAAAAAGTCAAAATAAACAAAGGAAATTAGGGTAGTACCTTAATACAAGAAACCCTTTTAATAAAACATCATGGTATGAAATAATATATAATATATATATTAAATTACTTAATATATATATGTGATATGTAAATATATATATAAGTAAGACAGTATGAGTTTGGCTTTTGCTTAGGTTGAAGAGATACTTAGATTCTGCAGAAGGGTAAGATAAGCAAATAGTGTTAGCAAAGATGCTCAACTTTCTCTCTCTTTCTTCTTCTTGTTTTTTTTTTTTTGTTGTAATAAAATGTTGAATGCAAGTGTCTAGTGAGAAGTGAATAGTGTGTGCGTTTTGGGTATTTTTTTTTTAAAAGAAAATATAATGTTGGAAAAAAGTACCGTTTGGTCTTCGATTGGAAGTATTTCTTCCATCCAAACCAAATTTTACACTTACCTTATTTGGACCATCCAAACCAAATTACTCCTTCCTTTTCGGGTAACGAATAAGACCAACTACTTCTCATTTACCCTATGTATTTACACAATATGTCATTACCCCACCCACCCAATTAACATTAAATATTCAAGTGGTCCTACTTCTATTCCAATATTACCCTTCCATTTTCTATGTTTTCTTAAAACTTGTGCTCCCTGCCATGTAACCTTTGGTTTGGATGGGAGGGAGTATTTACTATTGTACGATTTAGGTAGGTATTGTCGTATTGATATTGAGTTTGTAGGAGTTTATTAGGGTAAAAATTACGGTTTCTTTTATCGCCTGAATATGTAAGTGTGGTGTCTAGTGATTAAAATTTGGGTGAAAAATCACGAGGATCTTAGATTAAAGTTTTCTCTAAAGAAACCTTGTAGAGTTTTTCTGTGTTATGGGATATTGGGGTTATGTCTTCTAGATTTCGAGTCTGTCATTCTCACGTGGCCTAGTTGATATACGTGGTTTGCAGACTATCATGTATGTTTGAGGTTTTACTCGGTGCGTACCAAAAGTAGGTTAAATGCTGCGAGTTCCCATAAACACATAAAAGAAGTCGTCATTTTGCATGGCGTCTTTAGTTCTAGTCGTCACCCACATGTGGGGGACTCTAGGCATCCCAAAATAAGCTTCATTGGTGACTTTACCTAAAAGCCGCCAGGCCCATTGGCGGTTCTTACTTACTTGTTATTCATTTTTCTCATGTTAAGTTCTCCAAATCCCCCAAAATCGGACATTCATTCACTCACTCATGAGTGCTCACTCGATTAGTCACCTTACCCCCACAGCTCTGAAGATGACCATTTATAGCACCCCCCTTAATGCAATCACAAGACGACTTCGTAACACTCGTCGCTTCTCACCACTCAGCATTACCCTAAGGAGATACTTCATACTCATCTCGTGAAAGATGTTAAGAACTCGCCAAAGCAATAAGATAAAAAAACATATTTTTTGTTATATTTAATTTTAAATTTGTAATAGTATATGATTTCAATAATGACCTGGCTCATACTATAATCTCATACTTTGTATAATATTATATCGATTATGTCACGCTTTGAGTTATAAAGTTTCTTTTTAAATAATCATGATTTTATGTCGTCTCTATCGTGTTAACTCTTACCATGAATCTTTTGTGTGTTTTTCTATATGTTCACAATGCCTTCTCCTTACCAGTAGGTTAATCTTCGGTAGTTTGTAGACGATTTCACAACTTTTTAGTAAAATGGTTTTATAAGAAACATGTTATGCGAAAAAAGTTGTCTCTCAATAGTATAGATAGACTCATGGACGTTCAATCGACACGATCTCTTTACCCTCCAACAATTCGAAGTCTCAAAGAAGGTGTTTGATCGACATGATCTTTTCGTTCCTCATCCAGGTACGGGTTACAAGGAAGTTCACATTCATTGGTATCCCCCTATACTTATGGTGTGGCTAAAGGTAATCAAGGTCTTAGCGGTAGTATAAGGATTTTTAGGGATGAGACGGGTGACTTTGTTTCTGCGTTCTGTTTTCTTGCGGCCATTATTCTTCTACGAGAGCTTAAGTATTAGCGTTATTGACCGTTCTCGAAATAGTTGGGGGATGCATATCAAGAAACTTATTGATCATATGGACAATAAACTGTGCATTTAACCTGGTACGGAAGACCAACTCCTTAGTAAAAGCCTTAAAGTCGTGGTTAAGCAATGCAAGGCTCTAATCCATTCTAATGGATGGACCGTCGAAGTTGAACATACTTATAGAGAAGCTAATCGTGCTAGCGATTGGCTAGCTAACCAAGGAGACAAGGAGTGATCTCGTGCGTTTCTATTACCACTAGGACCATTTTACGTGAAGATATTCTTGGGGAAGCTATTCCCCGTGTAATAGCTGGTTAACATCTTTTGGGGTTTGCCCCTCTTTAGCACCCAAAAAAAAGTTTTTGTGTAGGGAGTAATATTTTAGTGTCACAAAACTACACCCAGATTCCTTACCTCAAATACGACACATTAAATTTAGGTTGGTGATAAATCAACTACCGTTTTTACTAATGACATTCAAGAAGCGAATGAATAGTAAGATAACCATATAATTGGCTTTTATTTGAGTGATATACTGACATTTGTTTAATGGTAGTGCCGTTATTTATCTCAAAAACTTTGTGTACTGATAAACTGAAAAACTGACAAAACAGAGGAAGGGAAAGATTGGCTTATAGCCGTAATTCAATTGATAAAGAAAACCTACTACAAGACTCCACATTTATACAACACCTATAATAATGCTAGCCAAACCTTCCTAAAAGTTATCCTACAGATAAGGTAAAGAATAAGAGTATACAAAGCAAATATATCTCAAGTGGTATACAATGAAATATTCAACCATATATTCTGTTGATATGGTTGATATATTTCCATACTCCCCCTTAAGTTGGAGTTTCGGGTAACCGAATTCCCAACTTATGCTGTAGATAGGTGAACGCCTCTCCACCAAGAGCCTTTGTGAAGAGGTCCGCTATCTGCTCTTTACTCCGCACATGTCTCGTTTCAATGTTTTTAGTCACCAAATGTTGCCGTATGAAATGACAATCAACTTCAATGTGTTTTGTGCGATCATGAAAGACCGGGTTTTTAGCAATGTGTATTGCCGATTTATTGTCACACAAAACTAGCATGGGCTGATAGTGAAAAATTCCGAGTGAGTTAAGGAAAGATTTTAACCAAATAAGTTCACTCGTGACAGCCGCCATGGCACGATATTCTGCTTCGGCTGTGGATTTTGCCACTGTTGGTTGTTTCCTAACCTTCCAAGAAACAGGTGTGTGTCCCAATGAAACAAAGTACCCAGTTAGTGACCTTCTCGTCAAAGGGCAACGAGCGTAATCAGAATCGGAGTACCCATTTAGCTGTAATGTCGTGTCTTTGTTCATCACTATCCCCTTCCCTGGACTTCCCTTTAGGTACCGAATTACCCGTAATGCAGCGTCCCAGTGTTCTTTTCTTGGTTGTTGTACGAACTGTGAAAGGGTATGCACCGCATACAATAGGTCTGGTCGAGTAATAGTGAGATAGACAAGACGCCCTACCAACCTCCTGTACATCATTGGGTCATTCAAGAGGTGACCTTTCGCGAGCGCTAGATCATGGTTTTGTGCAATGGGAGTGTTGATGGGTTTTGCTCCCTCCATTTTAGCTTCTTTAACTATTTCCATTGCATATTTTCGTTGACAAAGAAATAAACCCGTCACTCCGTGTGCCACTTCTATACCCAAAAAATATTTTAACCGACCCAGATCCTTAATTCCGAATTTTGTGTCGAGAAAAAACTTCAAATCATTGCTTGCTTTGACATTGTTGCTGACCACCACCATATCATCTACATAAACTAATATGCCAATAAATAAGTCGCCCCTGTGCATCGTGAATAATGAGTAATCTGCTTGCGATTGCGTGAACCCATATCCCTTTAGTGCATCCGTCAGTTTTGCAAACCAGTTTCTCGAGGCTTGTTTTAGTCCATATAGTGATTTTAAGAGTCGGCATACTTTACCTTTTCCAGTTGCTTCGAATCCTTGTGGCAGTCTCATATAGACTTCTTCACTCAAATCTCCGTGAAGAAAAGCATTATTTACATCTAATTGTGTAATATGCCACTTCTTTGCTACTGCTACTGCCAGAAGAAGTCGAACGCTCGTCATTTTCGCTACGGGTGCAAATGTTTCATGGTAATCCACTCCCTCAACTTGAGTGAAACCTTGAGCTACCAAACGAGCCTTGAACCGTTCGACAGTTCCATCCGCTTTGTGCTTGATTTTATAAACCCATTTGCACCCAATTGGTCTTTTTCCGTCAGGCAAGTCAACAATACTCCAAGTGCCATTCTTTTCTAGTGCTGCTATCTCATTCCCCATAGCTATTCGCCATTCTTCGTGTTTGACTGCGTCCCAATAATTGCGTGGTTCCGTGACCGCATCAATGGCTCCAATGAAATTTCTGTGGGACAAAGAAAAACAACTACTCGTGACATAATTAATTATTGGATAACGAGTACCTTTCGTGGATGACGGAGCTTGAGACGTGTGAGCTTTGCTTGTAGACATGACACGAGTTGATTGGCAAATGTAATCCTTCTTCCATGCGGGCTCAAACTTTTGTCGTTCTCCTCTACCAAGTCTTGGCTCTGCCGCTATACTCTCATGCTCCCCCTCGACAACAGACTCATTTAATTCTCCTTCACCAGAATACTCCCCAATGTATGGAGATTCAATATCCCCTGTTTCTGCAGGAATGAGATTAGAGCCTGGTGTAATGGGCTCATGACCCTCCTGGAAGTTGTTGGCAATTATGCCATCAGGCTGTATAAGCACAAGATTTGGTATGGGGTTGATTATGTCATCAGATTCTACCCGTTTGTCTCCTGTTGGGTGGGCATTCGTGACCATATATGGAAAAATATTTTCATAGAAATGAACGTCCCGTGATACAAAGTGACGACGAGTTTTCAAATCATACATACGCCATCCCTTTTGGGTCTTTGGGTATCCAATAAATATGCATCTAGTTCCCCGTTCTGTAAATTTATCTTTCGGTCTTTGTTTATTGTGCGCGTAAGCAAGACATCCTAAGACACGTAAATTTTCGAGATTAGGCTGATGTCCGTGTAATAACTCGTAGGGTGTTCGACCATTTAAAATTTTTGTGGGGGTACGATTGATGAGGTAGGCTGCAGTTAGAACGCATTCCCCCCAAAATTCAATAGGTAGATTGGCTTGGAAACGGAGGGCCCTAGCCTTTTCCAAAATATGTCAATGTTTACGCTCTACCCGGCCATTTTGTTGGGGGGTGTCAATTACACTAGTTTGGAAAAGCATACCATTTTCATTATAAAAACGTTTTAATTGTCCTGAAAGGAATTCAGTCCCATTGTCACTCTGAACGATCTTAACTTGCTTCCCAAATTGTGTTTGCACCATTTTACAAAAAAATTGCATTAAATCACACAATTCCCCTTTATCCTTCATGAGATGCACCCAAACACTTCTACTATGGTCATCAACTATGGTCAAAAAATAATGTGCCCCGGACAAACTACTGGCATGATATGGTGCCCATATATCGCAGTGAATCAAATTGAACAAAATAGCATGCCGCTTATTATTAATCTTAAAACTTGAACGTGTTTGTTTGGCACGGCAACAAGGATCACAAATGAATTCCGAATTAAAAGATAAAGGTTTCTTAATCAAAGTGCTTAAAAACGAAGAAATACTGTCTGAAGGATGACCTAAACGAAGATGCCATATCCGTCCCTCATCAACTGTAGCCCGCGCCACCACTTCCTCAACTCGTGTCACATAATAAACTCCGTCTCGTAGCTCACCCCGTCCAATCTCCGTCTTCGTAGATTGGTCCTGTATTATACAATAATTAGTATGAAAAGTCACAAAGCAATTATTTTCACGAATAAGTTGAGGAATTGAAATAAGATGGCAAGTCAATGTTGGGACGTATAAAACGTCTTTTAATTCGAAAGACTTATTGAGCACTACTTTCCCATGGTCTCGTGTTATTATTGTTGCTCCATTCGGCAGCCCTATGGTGGATGGTTCTCCCTGCCACTGACTTGTCAATATACCTCGGCAACCCGTCATGTGATGCGAAGCACCACTATCAAGCATCCATTCATTTAATTTAACATGGTTCGTACCTTGCAATTGTTCGTTACCTCCTGACTTGGCACTGAGAAAAGTCCTTATCTGTTCGAGTTCTTCGGCCGTGAGCTCCTTTTTGGAAGGTTCTCCTTCATTGGTGATCGCAGCATTTATTACGAATTGAGAACGCAGATGTGAAAGATTGTATTATTAGTTGTGATTTACAGCTTTACAATACTAGCCATTTATACAAGGGGAAGATATGCGTATTTACGGAATAGAATAAGTCTAACAGCTATAATATCTACAATATAGGAAGGAGCTTGATTGTTGCCAATAATGTGTTTGATTGTTGCTGAGATTGTGGGATTGGTATATTGTTGCTAGGCTTGTGGGATCCTGCGTAATACCCCCCTCAAGTTGGAGCGTGTAGGTTCGAAACGCCCAACTTGGATAAGAGCTCGTCAAAGGAAGGCCGACCAAGGGCTTTCGTAAATATATCTGCGAGCTGTGCTTTGGTGTTGACGTATTTGGTTGAAATGGTGCCCTTTAGAATTTCATCCCGTATAAAATGACAATCGACTTCTATGTGCTTTATTCGTTCGTGAAAGACCGGATTGCGAGCGATATAGAGAGCAGATTGGCTGTCACAATTGAGCTCTATGGGCTGGCCGTGAGGTATACCAAGAAAAGCAAGAAGACCTTTAAGCCATTTAAGTTCACAAGTGGTATATGCCATTGCTCGATATTCGGCTTCAGCGGAGGAGCGAGAAACCGTGGTTTGCTTTTTAGTTTTCCAGGAGATAGGAGACGAGCCGAGAAAGATCATGTAGGCGGAAAGAAAGCGTCGGCTAGTGGGACAGCTGGCGTAGTCAGCATCACAATAAGCATTCAAACAAAGAGTGCTATCAGATCGTAAGAGAAGGCCTTGACCCGGAGAGTTCTTTAGATATTTGACAACTTGTAGTGCAGCATGCCAGTGATCCTTCGTTGGGGCGTGCATGAATTGAGCTAAAATGTGAACCGAGTAAGTGAGTTCGGGACGGGTGATGGTGAGGTAAAGTAAGCGGCCCACCAGACAACGATATGGTTGCGGGTCATGGAGGAGGGCAGCCGTGGATAAGCCGAGACGGTGGTTGGGGTCCATTGGGATAGACGCGGGTTTGGAGCCGAGGAGGCCTGCTTCATTAATAATATCGAGAGCGTACTTTCTTTGGGAAACAAATAAGCCAGTGGGGTTACGGGCAATCTCAATACCAAGGAAATATTTAAGGGAGCCGAGATCTTTCATAAAGAAGCACGTACTTAGGTATTTTTTGAACTTGGTGATGGTGTCGGAATGGTTGCCGCAAATAACAAGGTCATCGACGTAGACGAGAACATGAACTTCAACTGAGGGAGTAGTTATGGAAAAAAGAGAGTGATCATACGGACATTGTTGAAAACCATATTGCGTGAGAGCGGTGGCTAATTTGGCATACCAACATCGGGGGGCTTGGCGAAGGCCGTAGAGAGATTTACGGAGGCGACATACTTTCCCATCAGTGGAAGAATGGAAGCCCGGGGGTGGTTTCATATAGACCTCCTCATGGAGATCGCCATGGAGGAAAGCATTGTGAACATCCATTTGGTGGATTACCCAATTCTTTGCGGCGGTAATAGCTAGGAGAGTGCGAACAGTGACGAGTTTGATTGTGGGAGCAAATGTTTCATTATAATCGACGCCCTCTATTTGCCGATTACCCATGACTACTAAGCGGGCTTTGTAGCGTTCAATTGTACCATCAGCATTGTACTTAATTTTGTAGACCCATTTGGAGCCGATCGCCTTTTTGTTTGGAGGAAGGGATTCGAGTGTCCATGTATTATTTTTTTCAAGGGCTTCGATTTCGAGTTGCATAGCCTTTTGCCAAGCCGGAATTTGCGTTGCATCTTTGAAACAAGTAGGCTCGTGGTTTTTAGTCACGACCGATAGAAAAATTTGATGGTTAGGTGAAAACTTAGCATAATTGACATAGTGTGAAATCGGAAATTTTGTACCTGAAGACGATGATGATGCGTTGAGAAGGTGAGATGAGGGGCGTGAAGTTGGTAAAACAAAATCCTTGAGATTCGAGTTCGGGATTTTCAGTCGATGGCCGCGGCCTAGTATAGGTGGGCCTGGGGGACTGTCGGATGAGACAGGAAGCGGGGCAGAGACATGCGGCTGTGGGCCTGAGGCAACGTGCTCAGGGGCGGGGGTTTGTGAGTCTGAGGGAGCGGGCTCAGAGGGAGGTGGTAAGGGCGGTTGGTGAGGGGCAGGGGTCGGGGGAACCGTGGGTGGTGTAGGTGTTGTGACGGAGGGAGCAGGAGGACTGCTAGAAGGCAGGGGAAGAAGAGCAAAATTTTCAAATGAGGTATTAGTGTCAGGACTGGATGTAAAAACATCATCATCGTCATGAATTTTAAGAGTTGTGTACGGAAATTCATTTTCAAGAAAAACAACGTCACGAGATTCGAAATAAGATCTGGTGTCTAGATCGTATAGACGCCATCCTTTCTTACCAAATGGGTACCCGATAAAAATAGATTTTCGGCTGCGAGATGCAAATTTGTCACGAGTGCGGTTATTGTTTTTCGCATAGCAAAGGCAACCAAAAATGCGTAAATTTTCCATGGGCGGAGGTTTATTAAAGAGGAGTTCGTATGGAGTTTTGCCATTTAGAAGAGGTGTCGGTGTGCGATTAATTAAATGAACGGCACTTAAAACACATTCGCCCCAAAAAAATATTGGTAAACTTGCTTGAAATAAGAGGGCACGGGAAACATTTAAAATATGGCGATGTTTACGCTCAACCCGGCCATTTTGTTGAGGAGTATCGGTATTTGACGTTTGAAATAATACACCATTAGTGTTAAAAAATTGCAAAAGACATGTGAATTCGGTGCCATTGTCACTTCGGAAAATTTTTATTTTCTTATGAAATTGTCGTTCTACCATAGCGAAAAAATTTAATAATGTTTGTTTAGTATCACTTTTATGACGTAAAAGATATACCCATGTACAACGGGAAAAATCGTCAACAATAGTTAAAAAATAACGAGAACCACATGAACCGTTTTCGAAATAAGGTCCCCATAGATCGCAATGTATCAAATCAAAAATAGCATCAGTCTTATTTGAACTTAAAGAAAATGGTTCACGCGTTTGCTTAGCGCGTAAACAAATATCACAAGTATTACTATGAAAATGACTACGAGTGTTTTTATTAAGAAACGGTAGAAAGCGAAAAATGTTTGAAGAGGGGTGCCCCAACCTTCGGTGCCAGAGCTCAGCCGAGTCAGTCGGACCCACCATATAAGCTTTGGCCTTTTCATCTCGAACACCCGTCAAAAAATACAGCCCCTCACGTTGTTCACCCGCACCAATCACCGTCTTCGAGGAACGGTCCTGTATGAGGCAAAGCTTATGAGAGAACTGAATAGTAAGAGAGTTATCTAACAATAAACTAGACACGGAAATTAAATGACAATTTAATTTAGCGGCATACAGCACGTTTTTGAGAACCAATCGAGTCGATAAGACGATGTCACCACATTCTGTCGCAAGGGTTAGGTCACCGTTGGGTAGTCCAACAGATAAAGGGGTAATAGAACGAGTGTTTGAAAAATGCGTTAAACAACCTGACATATGATGAGATGCGCCGGTATCAATAATCCAAGAGGATAAAGAGGGTGAGGAGACGTTACCGTGGAGGCGAGCAGGAGCAGCAACTTTGTGGGACTGCCATAGGTGAGTTAGTTCCGCAAGCTCGGTAGGATGCAGTGAATTAAGATCCACATTATCCATCTGAGGTAGGACCGAAGAAGTGGAGGCAGAATGGTGGTTAATGACAGCCTGCCCAGCCGCCATATTGGCACGGGGAGGAGCAGTGTTGCCGTACTGTTTATTACGGTCATAAAGAGCACGACCCCGAACATCGGGAACGAAAATTGCATTACTGAGATCCGTATCATCGGGGTTGATATAGATACGATCACGAGGGCGATCACCCCACCATTCAGGAAATTTACCGGTGACACGATAGCAAAATTTGAATGTATGACCCGACCGTTTACAAGCAATACAAGTTAAGCGATTAGAATCAGAGGAAGGAGCAGAAATAGTACCACGATCAGCCTTGTAGTCACGGCCCCCTCCTGAGTGTCGGGAACCGTGATGCGTGCGAGTAGCAAATGCCATCACATCGGGGTTGGAGTCGGACTTGTTTTGAGAGAAGGCACGAACCCCTTCATCTTGTAAAAGACGATTATAAACAAGATTTAAATTAGGGGTAGGATTAATACCGAGAATCTGAGATCGAGTGTTGGCAAAACTGTCATTGAGACCCATGAGAAAATCACGGACTCTTTTCTTCTCCCTGCGGGCATCCATGATTGGGAGCCAATCACATGGACACGGGTTGCAGGAGCACGGAGGCAGGGGATCGTATTCAAGGATATCGTCCCATAGTTTTGTGATTCTGCCGTAGTACGACATTAGGGATTCATTGGGTCCTTGACGACAAGCAATAAGATCAGCCTGCAATTGATAAATACGAGAATCGTTTCCTTGACAGAAACGGTTCTTGATATCCAGCCATACCTGCTGTGCTTCAGGACGGTAGGAGATCGTTTTCCGGAGGCTCTGTTCGATGGAGTTAAAGATCCATGCCGTAACCAGAGCATTGGTAGAGCGCCAGGCTTCGAAATTGGTCGCAGAAACAGACGGTTTGGCAACAGTGCCGTCTACATAGCCTATCTTGCCTTTAGCGAGAAGAGCAAGATGAAAAGATCGGGACCATTCGTCATAGTTATGGCCATTGAAAGGAATTTGGGTGATGTTAGTACCCGGATTTTCGACATGGGCGAAGGAGTATGATTGTGGTGGGGTTTTCGATGTTTCGGTAATGGGAGATTTCGATGTTTCGATAACTGGAGCGGAAGTTGTGTTCGTCATTTTGATTGAGGACTGTCGAAAAAAAAAAAATTCTAGCTCGATACCATATTACGAATTGAGAACGCAGATGTGAAAGATTGTATTATTAGTTGTGATTTACAGCTTTACAATACTAGCCATTTATACAAGGGGAAGATATGCGTATTTACGGAATAGAATAAGTCTAACAGCTATAATATCTACAATATAGGAAGGAGCTTAATTGTTGCCAATAATGTGTTTGATTGTTGCTGAGATTGTGGGATTGGTATATTGTTGCTAGGATTGTGGGATCCTGCGTAATAGCATTCGCCACCTGTTGATTAAAATTCCCGGAGCCCCTTCCACCACGGCCTCCTCTCCTTCCTCTGCCACGTCCTCGACCATTAGTACCAAGCTTGTCCCAGCAGTTCGCTTCTGTGTGGTAGAACTTATTACAGTGGGTACATCGTGGGGGTTCATACTCCTTTTGTTCCGGCAGCGAGGTGGTATGATGACCACGGCTTCCTCCAGCCCGAGCCGACATTGCAACTTCAGTAGTCTGCTCCTCTCTGACGCGGGTCACTGTTTTGTGGCGCTCTTCTCTCAAAACGAGAGCATATGCACGGCTGAGAGAAGTTAGATTATCTTCCATCAACAAATTGGAACGAAGATGATCGTATAGAGCAGTATTGAGCCCCATAATGAATTGGTGCACTTTTTCTTCCTCCTTCTCCTTAGTGAAGGCAGTTCCGGCACCGCAAGTGCATACTGGTACACGGCTATAGTTTGCTAACTCATCCCATATTGATTTCAAATGAGTATAATACTCGACTACAGAACGAGTCCCTTGTCTGCACTCTGTGAGTTCGCTTTTAAGCTGATGAACACGGGGTGCATTTCCTGTCGAGTATCGCTCTTTTAGTTCCTGCCATATTTCCAGAACAGTGGCTGAAAACGTGATGCTAGGATGCAATTTTTCGTCAATAACATTTCGCAACCAAGCCTTCACCATGGCGTTGCATTGGCGCCAAGCTACTGCTTCATAGTTATCTTCTTCAGATCCCTTGGGTTTTGTGACGGTCCCATCAACAAAACCAAGTTTGTTCTTTGCGTCAAGTCCGTTTCTCACCGCATCTGCCCATAGGTCATAGTTATCACCGTTAAAGACTGTCTGAGTCAATTTGAGACTCGGACTGTCTGAGGGATGCAAAAACAAAGGAGATGACAGTGATATCACCATTGTTGCATTGCCACTGCCTTTTCCTTTATCGTTGTCGGATTCTCCTCCGATCATTGTCATTATTGGTTGACTATTATGTGATTTTGGTTTGTGTTTTTAATATTGAAGTTTGGATGACGGATGCTAGGATTGTTCCTGCTCTGATGATACCATGATAAACTGACAAACTGACAAAACAGAGGAAGGGAAAGATTGGCTTATAGCCGTAATTCAATTGATAAAGAAAACCTACTACAAGACTCCACATTTATACAACACCTATAATAATGCTAGCCAAACCTTCCTAAAAGTTATCCTACAGATAAGGTAAAGAATAAGAGTATACAAAGCAAATATATCTCAAGTGGTATACAATGAAATATTCAACCATATATTCAACCCCCTACCCGTATTGAAACATTGGGGTAATGTTCTCGTACTTATGCTAGTCAGTCGAGCCACAGTTTGTCTTTTTATCCAATTCTGTGTTAAGAGATAGAGGTTCAAAGTGACACCGGCTAATCAGCCTTCAATCAGGGCATTGTCCCCGATTCCCATAAATCAAGATTTGCATGTTTGAAGAAACTACGGAGTATATGGTTAGTAAATTGTCGTGTTAGGAGAATATTACGGTATATATTGTAATCGGAATAATTTCATAATAGGAATAAGCTATGTTATATAGCCTATAATAGTTGATATGATTTAGATTGTGGAGTTCTATAAATATCGTACCATTGTAATCATTCAAGACACGAACGAATATCAGTAACAATTATCTTTATGAACTCTCCCTTCTCGAATTCTAATACGAAGTATGTTGCAAGGAACAACGTAAGCAAACCCTTGAAAAAAACTTTGCTTGGTCTCGACTCTCGCTTATTGTATCAGTAATGTAGTTAGTCGCATCTCAGTATTTGCACCTGAGAAGATACAGTCGGATTGAGCAGAAATGTCTTCATTTGCATAACTTTAGTATACGGAGTGCTGGCTGAATTCGTTTTTTTTCCTTTCTTCAGTGCCAGGATCCCTTCGTCAGCGCGTATGAGGTGCCATATCTGGATTAATTTCAATGCCAGTCATTTTCTATCGTAATGTTTTGTAATCTCCTTCTTGCAAAATCTCATCATCTCTATTCTTCGGAGTAGAACATGGTAAAAACGACTATTTATGGAGTGCTCACTTGCACCTTGCACTGAATACAGGTACGGCAGTTTTAAGCTTACGAGTTGGAAGATGCCATCGTCTCCTGTCATAGCTGCCGCAAATCAGTAAAGGGGGGGGGGGGGGGGGGGGGGGGGTTGCTTCCGGGGTTACGATTTTGTTTCATTTTACATCTTCATAGCTGGCTTTAGTAGATGATAATAAGTTGATGCAACTTTTGTTATCTAAGATGTTATATTTTTCTGTTTTCGCCGCTACTAGCAAGGCTATCTTTATCGACTTATAATGCCCGCACTTTGAAAACGTCGACTAATCTTCAACATTTCAGGTCGACTATCTAATGCCCGCACTCTGCAGCTTAATTTACCACCACCATTTACGCTTTCAAACCCTGCATTCAGCACAGAATGAGCAGCGCGAAAATGACATGAAACTTACAGGTGACACCAACTGCAGCGCAAGAGACTGAACTCGCCACCACATAGTTAATTGAGTCATTGACGCCTCGTTTCTCAGCTAGCCAACTAGACAGACCATAGAATGTGCCCATGGCCATACCACCTCGCATTCCACTGATTACAGACGCAGGAACGATTCTTGCATCCCTCATTTTCATGAAACCTCTTGTCAATTGGTTTAGTCTCTCCTGCTTGACGGGGATGCTCTCGAGTTTACGACCCTTAAGATCATCATTTCTCTGTAAACATGTACTTTTAATATGTAAAGGTCTTTGACTGAAAAAGAGTGAAAACAAAAATATATTCATAAATTAACTGAGCAACTCACAGCATTGGCGAATGCATCCTGACCGAGTTTCAACACGATACCAGTCGTTATCCCGGAACTAACTACCGGCTGCCACTCAGGAAGCTATAGAGATAAACATGGATATAAACCATAGCAAATAGTTAGTGTGTGAGCTTTAGAAATTCTCATTTTCTCCGATCTATGATAATCTTTACGCTTTCTTTTTGGGACGAGGCCAAGACTTTATACATCCTACACCACCGGTCTTAAGGTACTCGGGTAATGTTATAACGTTTTATCGATAAACAATTATCCACTCCTATAATGAAATAGTGGCAGAGCTAGGCGGGGGCTAGCAAGTCGACCCACTGAACAATGAAAGAATGAAGCTTTTAGTTGAGATTTTTGCTTTTTTTCCACCTATTTATACTACTACCTCGACTCTGAGATAAGTATTAGATATATTAAGACTTATATTTTGGTTCTTTTATTCACGTCTCAAGGAACAATATAATTATTAATATTTCGTATCCTACTCCTTAAATCATGTATATTCAAAGGTTTACCCAATGTGCACCAAAGATATCGGTTGCAGGTTCTCTCGTCATTAAAGAAAAAAAAGTACCATTATTGGACCGCTCGATTGCTGCACTAGACTGTTTAGAGGAAATGGACCTTGTGGCGAATCCTAACTGCAATAAATCATATTGGTAAAGAAGTATCACAAAAAAAAATCCCATAAAAAGGGTTAAATAAACTTTTACATAAGAGAAGATTTTTGATAGGACAACTATTATATACAAGGCCAAGGGGCACATCAATCAATTGGGAAGATATCACTGAAAGCTGATCTTCATTAATCCAACTATTACAACTGTTACATTCCTGTATGAAAATGGAAATTTAGGGCACATGACATTGATGATCATGCTTTTTACACTCTTTACTGTGGTTTTTCTGTTTTCCACTGGTGAAGTACTGAAGTGTGTGTGCTACTGCCATGCAACTCCCTGAGCAGTAGTCCTAGCTTGCGCCTCGGCTACCGAAACAGCCATGGCCAGCATCATCTGTTCCTCAAAGCTCTCAGGTACTATTGACGACTGAAACCCACCATCTGTACCATAGTGTGGTGGTGGTGGCGGTGGTGGGTGGACTGCGTAGTCATGGTCATCTTCCTCATCATCAAAATGCGACCCGCTGGTACCAGCTGTGTTGTATTGGAGAATTTGCGGCGGCGGTGGAGGGGGGACCACGTTAAAGTCCCACTCTTCGGCCATCGTATCATGTAGATTCTTGGAAGAGGACGAAGAATGTTTTCTCCGAGTATTTCTGAATCTCTTAGAGTGACTCCGGCCGCTGTACTGAGGTGGAGGTGGTGGTGGCGGGAGTATAGCAGCCTCGGTTTCTGAGTCATCGGAGTTTAAATAGTGGGTCCCGGCCTCGGCAACATCTGACGAATGATCGACCCCATAGTCGCCAGAAAACATTCTAGCATTACTCATGGCCCTAGAAGAAGAGTAGTTTTCGAAAGGGGAATGTGATGAATTCTTCATCCTCTGAGAACTCCTGCTACTGCTAGCAAGCACGTCAGAAGGTGACACGTGTCCATTGTAAGTGGTAGTGGATGATTCTCCAGTTAATTGTTGGCGCTCGGCAAGGGCAGCAATTGCACCAGCAAGACCACCAGATGGGGATGATGGTGATGGCGATGGCGATGGAACTGTCACTGGTGGAACATGGTGATCTCCGGTAGTGTACTGCCCGTGAAACCCTTCACCAGTAGATGAATATCCAGCCCTTTGATTCTCCTACATCAGTTTGCAGAGAAAAGGGATAACAGACGCAAACAAATAAAACAAAAAAGCCTTATCCCAAAATGACAATTAAACAATTTACTTTGTCCAAAAAATTGAACATTACAAAAAAAATGATCGGTAAGGACCTCAATTTGCAACCAGAAGCAACCTAAGTTACCCCGACTCGCTGGAAGTGTCAAACACATCACCGTGTTGGAGTGTGAGTAATTATCATGTTTATTTTGCCTAAAATGAAGTTTCGTGTAGTGTTTTATTGTATCGTATCTCCCAGTGTAGTATCGGACACACAAGGTAAAGCCAGGTTGAAGTGCCAAAGTAGCGTAATGATCAACAGAACAAAATTTCTCCCTATTTTCCAACATGTTAACCTATTTTAGAATAGAGGTCGTTGCATGAAGCAGTAGATCATCTACGCAGTATGACTTTCTCACAAGAGTACCAACGACTGTTCTTGGTCAACCCAACCATATCACGGTATCACCCATGACATACCCAATGACAACCATAGACTTTTAAAAAAAAGCTCTCGTACAAGGGCCGTCTGTGTGATCAGCTCTATGTAATTAATTTTCAATACACGGATAAGGCTACACTGCTATGTAGATCTGACCGTATTACGTAGCCATAAGCAGGAGGCGTAGAGTTTTAATGTTTTTTATTAACCTGTAGACACACGAGATTTGGTATTCACTTCAATACATAAATAAATAAACTCTCACCTGTATAGAAAGCCAAATTGCTTCCATTACCATGATATCTTCAAGATCCAAGTCAAACTCATCATCCCTGCACCAAAATGAATATATTAGAGGGAATTTTAAAGGCAACGACCGAATGCTACATTTAAATGAATCTAAGAATCAGATGTCATAAGGTAAGAAACAACCAGTATACGAGGTGATGATCTAAACCGAACAAAATGGAATGACATTATGTCTCCAATCTTAATTACCAAATTACGGACTAGTTGAAAATGGTCATTATTTTCACTTTTCAGTATGAAAATCCCATAACAAGGGCCCACAACTCAGGAACAAAAAACAGACGACAGTAGACAAACAGTGATCAACTGTAGAAAGGCGCTGTTATTACATGATACTAGTAATCAAGAAGACAGAATGAATGCTTTTCAGCTCCGATTCTGCGATTGTTCTGTGCTGTGGGGTTACAACGCCAGTGTGCTGTAGTCTAGAGTATATTTTTGATAACAAAAGGCAGTAATTTGCACGCCAAAAAGGATTGATGATAGTATGATACCCCGTTGTAAAAGTCATGGGTAAGCTTGTCAGAGAGATTTAATAGGCACGGTTACAATAACTACAGAAAGGTTAAGTGAAATTCTTTAAGGCATATATGAAAAAAGTATATGCAATACGGCTTGGAAAAACTAGAAGGTAGAGATCTGTACACAATAGTAGCAGCTACGGCAAAAAACTCGAGCATACATGACATGTACCATATATGTACTTTTTCTTCTTTTTTTGGTGTAAAGGGAGCCACAAGGGCAATTTTAATGTTAACGGGATTTGAACCCAGGCCACAATAGTTCTTTTTACTTCAAGCTCATGACTTTACCAACTAAGGTAGTTGACATCCACACCATATGTACTATCAGAGTGTCAGACAACATTTCCATACAATCATACTTTAAAGAGTCCAACATGTCTGGGGAAAGTTTCCCCAAGTCCTCAAAATTAGCCTTTTAAGAGTTTAGACACAAGCTTGAAGTACAAAAAACTATTGTCAAGTATTAAACATAGCGGTCAATTTCACCAGTGAACAGAAACTAGGAGTCAGCCAAAAACTTGCCTGTGTTGCCTTGTATTTTGGGGTTGTCTGTGTGTAGTACTAGTATCTCGAGAAGCAATCGTACTGTCTTCACACTCACCTCCAGATGTGCTACAAACAGTGTTACCCGTCTGAGAAACTCTACCAGGAGAACCTACTTGTTTCTTGTGTTGCTTCTCTTCCTCATCTTGTAGCTCCTGCTGCCTCATCCTAATCTTCGCTTCGATGACTTTTTGTTCTTCCTATTTCAATTCGAGAAAGAGGGCACACTTTAGAGAAACTATCATAATTAAAGCTTATATCAGAAATAAGAACACACATATTGTCTTACAATTTGTTCCTGTCCCTTCTCTTCCTTTGACTTTACACCCTTGTACTCCACTGCATAATTTGATGTTTTACAAAACGGGCATCTATATTCAAGTTAAGGTTAATCCTGAACTCAAAAAATAACTACTTTCGAACTCGCGATATTAAGATATACTACCTCCATTTTATTTTATTTTGTTCCCATTCGACTTTTTTGTCCAGATTTCAATATTTTGACCTTAAATATCTTACAAACTTAAAAAAAATTGCCATATGATACTAATATATTTGTAGTTACCATTCAATAGCCTCTTATAAAAATCATATTTTCAACCCAAAAATTCAACATATAAATGTACCAAAAACGTGGTCAAAATATCGCTTTGAAGACCGTGCAGTCAAACGAGAAGAAAACAGATAAACGGAGGGAGTACTAAGTAACTGAATAGGGACAACAAGCGTATAATAGATAAGGATACTGTGTTGGTCTAATTGAATTTGGATTCTTCATCTGTAAAAAGCACTCTGTCATCAAAGGAAAAAAACCCATGAAAAAGAGAGTGTTAATCCAATTACATATATTCATTATAGAAATCTTATCCATCTGAACCAAGATCTGTGAAAGTACAGTACCTGTACATATACTTTTCGTACAACATCTTGAGCGGTTGAGTGTCGGATAATACTGCAAGCGAAAAATAAGTTTACTCAGAAATGTAAGACATAAAAGCACTCAACAAGGTGAGATCACACACTATAGATACTTCGATTGAAAATGCGCAAGGAGCACCGAGGCGACGAGGTGCAAAGCACAAGGCGAAGGCGTGCGCCTTTTGGACGTGAGGCGCCCAACTTTTTATAACAAATTTGAAATTTCCAAATAAAATTTTGGGCAACAATAGGCTTCTTAGGAGTTTTCAAGTAGGCTAACATGTCAAGGAGTAAAGTTAAGAATATTGGGGGAAAAAAACGGTGAGCCTTGTCTAAGAGATAGGGAAAGTGCGTACTAGCTAGCCTTGTCTAAAAGGCGCACCTAAAATGCACCGAGGCGTTTTGGCTAGTGCCTCATCCAAGGCACGCTTTTTTAAACTAAGTATAGATAATTTTATACTCAATCATCAGTCGATAAGACAAACTACAATGATGGCTAACAAATGGCCTAACTATCCCTTGAATAACTAACATCACTTCTTCTAAACCTTTCGAACACTGCCAATTACGAAAACTACGTTTATCAACTCCAGAGAAATGATACCACAGCTCCACATGCTGAAAATGGAAAACATGGTATGACAGAAAACAAGACAAGTTGCTAATTCTACTAAGTATGTTCCATTGAATACAAAAAATACCAGAACAGAACTGTCTTACACAGACTAAAACCAAATGGTGATAAGATGAGTAGCCAATTAGATTTAATTTCACTCAATTTTCCGATATGAGACTACTTGCTCAGACATACATTTCTAACACAATGAATAAGCAATAATCCAGCAAACACATACAAATAAAGTTATACCAGAAAACAAATGGGGCATTCTTCAAGAAGGCCACAATCACAGTCATCACCACCAGGATAGCAAGGAGCGAGTTTCGACTCGAGAATAAGCTTCCTTAACTTCTTATAATCGACATCTTTAATCTGATACAACCCTTGCGGCCTCGTATACTTATCATCCACCACCTGCCTCCTCCCCAACTTATTCCCCATCACAAAATTTTCTATAACAACACTATCAACTTGTAGTACTGTGTATATTCAATCTCTCACACACCAAATTCAATTCATACAAACAAAATTCAAACCCACTTAAATTAATTAAACACTCCTTTAACACCAGAATTTTCAGCTCAACAAAACCCTAAAATCCCAAATTTCCTATACAACAAATTAAATTACTTCAACCTACAATCATATTACACTTTTCCAAGCTCAACCCAAAAAACATTGAATTATCTGCAATTCAAAACAACATTTAATTAAACAATTAATCAATTAATAGATGAATCAATTATTATTATTACAACTAGAACAAAACACAAACATTATCTAATAAACTCAAAACATTTCTTCAAAAAATTAAATACCCAGTTGGACATTTCATTTAATATAACTTATTTCTTGTTAGATCTCAGCTCACAACATTAAACTAGCTAAATTAAGAAATAAATGAACAAAAAAAAACTGAAATAATGCTAAAATAAGAAACCAATCAAAGTAAAATTACCTGTTTACTATACCTGAGAAATAGGAGTGAAAAGGGTGAAGTCAAAAAACCAAGATTTTTATTTTTTACCCAAAAAAAATAAAATTAAAAAAATACAATTAAAGATAGAAATTGATGGTGTGAAGTGGGTATTTAGAAAGATTTGATTTTGATGGAGAATTTAAGAAGATAATAGTAAGAAAAATAATGGGTAAGAATTAAAAAAAGAAGAAAAGGAAAGAAATGAAAGAAGCAAAGAAGGAATCATCACCATTAATGGAGGAATGTTGTAAAAGAGGGGAAGTTGTAGTAGTCCACCAAGCAAGGAATCAACATCATCTTGGAGGAGTATTTATTTCTCCTATGTTTTGGTTTTTATTATTTTTAGTAATTATTAATTATTAATTATAGTTATTCTAACTAATCTATCCATTTAACTAATTATTATATAACTATATTGTTCAAATTTCCTTGTATATATTAATGTGATTTTTTTTAGTGAAGAGTATTTTGGTGGTAAATTTGAGTGCTAACAAAATTATTCTAACTAATCTATCCATTTAATTATATTTAAATTATATTGTTCAAGTTTTTCTTGTATATATTAATGTAATTTTTTTAGTGAAGGGTATTTTGGTGGTAAATTTGAGTGCTGACGGAATTACTCTAACTAATCTATCCATTTAGCTATATTTAAACTATTGTTCAAATTTTCCTTGTATATACTTCCCCCGTTCCATAGAATAATTTACGTTTGCTTTTTGAGCACTATTCATAAGTGAGGGGAATCTTTAATATAAAAGCTAATGTATATAATAAAAGATAGTCATGTGAGATCTTGTTTAAATTGTCTTACCGAGTACATTATTAATATCAAATTTTATAATTTTTCGTGATATGTAACTAAATATATAAATAAAAGAAAATGTGCATTAATGTACGTGTATAAAGCAAACGTAAATTATTCTATGGAACGGATGAAGTATTAATGTAGTTTTTTGGGGGGTGAACGGTATTTTGCAGTTTATGGGTTATACATCAGAGGTATTACATCTGATTATATACTTTCTGAGTTTTATGATAAATTTTTTGAGTTTTATTTTATAGAATTTGAGTTTTTAATTACTATAAAGTTTTTGATCATATTTACATAAATATTAAGCTAAAAAATAAAGCATTGCTCAAAAACTATAGTTATACATTAAATTAATTTTGAGTTTTTCAATCAAAAATTATTATATAAACTGTAAATACTCGGAAAAATATATATAAACTCAAAAAATAAAAGGGTGTGAGGTAATACATTCAATGCGTAATCCTTTTTCCCGTTATTTCAGTTATTTTGATGGGAAATTTGAGTGTGAACGAAATGTCATGAATATTTTTATTTATTTATGACTTTCTAAATGGATTGGTGGTATGATGTACATTAGCCCTTTTTTATGCCATTTTTTATTAATTTGTAACTTGTCTCTCAATAAGTTTATTGAGATAATGTCTTTCAGGTAACTTAATGATCTTTTTTCACTCCCTTCATCGCTTTTGTTATTGAATAAAATTCTACTCCCTCCTATTTAAGGTATTCTTCCCTATTTTCTTTTTCGGTTATTCATGTTTTCTTCCATATTTCCTTTTTTGGATGTGGGGTAATGTGTTTTGTGTGGTCTAAATTCATTTGTGTGTGGGTAGTATGTTTTGTGTGGTTAAAATTCATTTCCTTAATCTAAGAGCCAAAATGAAAGGGGAAGAATACATTGAATAGGAGGAAGTATTAATTACTCTTATCTGATTTTGCCTAGTGTAAATTGTGAAGGGTGTTTCGATGGTAAATGCTGGCAAAATTTCAGGAATAAAGTCATAATGACTTTAGAATACGAGCTAGTTTGCAAATTTTTATTGAATTAGTGAAATTGGTGTAATAAAGGAAGTACTTCATCTTTTTTCAGCTTCTTTTTTCACGGTTGAAGAAAAATACTATATCCCTTTTCAATTACATGCTTTCACTTTCGCCTAAGAAAAATCAAATCAAAGGAAATACAAGTCTTGTGTTTTTGTGAGATTCTTGTTTGCGTGCTATGAAGTTGTTTAAGGTATAGAATAACGCGTTTTTAATATAAACGTATAACTCTATATATATTTTAGATGACTCGGTCGTATAAATAACGATTTTTATGAACATATTTTACATCAATAAATATGGATAAATAGTCATATATTATAATAGTACAAAACATCATTATTTTTCCTAGAAGGGTGTCTATGGAAATATCAACAAAAATGGAATATGTAACTATTAGAAATTTGGAACCACATTAAGTTAATGATGTATGCATAAATGCAACAACTATATGTTAATGTTAACTAACATTTGGCAGGTGAGTATGTGAACATGACTAAGATCTAATTAAGATTATGAAATATGAGCCTTTTACTAATTAAATAGTTATGATGTTGATATATATGAAGTATCTTGCTTTTCGATCACACATTGTGACTAACAATAATATAACTTGAATGTAGTTTTTACATTTCATTTTTCTTCTTAAAAGAGATCGATTAAATAACCAACAATGAAAATATAATATGTCGTCTCACTAATAATGTTACTCCCGAGTTTTACTTCAATAAAGGGGAACGTAGTATGTAATAAAAAAATCGCTTTTTCTAATGTGTATCGTCGAGGCACACATTAAGCCTCTAAGTACAGAATAAAGAATATATCAAAAGTAAGCATGTAATTTTCGATATTTTATACGAGTACTATATCGAAAGATTTTTCTAAACCATTAAAATATTATATATAAAATGAGTAGATGACGTGAATTCATCAATTTCAACTTACATTAGTTACGTAGTGTATATATGATTTTGTTCATTAAATGATTAGGTTAATTAACTAGATAATGCATGAACTTTAAACATTGTCAAATTATGAAAATTTTAATCGATTGTAAATTCATCTTATGTCATGTCACATTTTATTAATTCCAATGTTTAAGACCTTTTATCCATGATAAATGACATTTATATATATATATAAAGTTCTTAAAATAGAAAATATATAATATGTAATTGATTTTCACATTCTTCAAAGCCATGTTTATTGATCCCCAAATTTCCATGTGTGAACTAAGTTTTTATTTTAAAATATCTTTCTCAAAATTAAAAACAAAATTATAATTATATTTAATTTAATAAATAAATTTTTTATTTTGGATTTTTATTGACAACCCAAAGAATAAGAACCGCTATTACTGTGTTACTATGGTTCATATTACTTTAATTGATTGAGTCGGTTGACTATTATAATAAACATCATTATCAACAATTAAAAAGAACTTAAAACTACTCATAAGTGGCCCAATCGATGTGAGCTTCAACATTCAATATCAATATTGTAAGAAATAATATATGGTAAGATGTCTATTATTATAGCATCCGATTGTTAGAATTTGGTTGACCAAATTTCTAATTTGTGTCCCTTATCTTTAAAATAATTAGTTTTTTAAACTCATAGAAAACAAACACTAGCACTTCAATATTGTTTAGAAATAGGCTTAGGATTTAGTCATTTAGTATAAGAGTCATTTAGTATACGGTAGAGTTGGCGGAGTTTATTTTTAATATATACTCGGAATATAGTTTAGAACATTTATGAGTTTTTATATAAAAGAAAGGAATAATTTTCTTATTATTATAGTTAAATTCTATCCTGTAAAGTTATTTTCACCGCTATTAAATCTCAACTAAAAGATATTAATTAAAGTTAACTTAAATTAAACACTTTGATTTTTAAGTAGTTCATTCCCACATCTGAATATTTTTTCATTTGGTTTTAAATAACATTAAAACTTAGAGTTTGAAAAATTATTACGTTGGCAAGTTTATTATCGAACAACGTGTGTTAATAATTCAAAACATAAATCTAACGGTAAATAGCTAATCACATTATAAATATATTGCAAGTTAACCCATATATCTAGATGATAGATATATATATCCAATGGTATTGAAATTATTTCTTCCATGATATGAGAAAATTAAGTTTTTTATCAAATAAAATTATAAGATAACATTAGGGTAATGAGAAAACATTTATATTGCTTTTCCTGGACTTCTGTATAATCAAATTCCTTTCTTAAAGTGAATTTTAAATCAGTGAATTATCATATCTAAAGATGAACTTAAGGGATATGTATACTAAAATTTATGGAAAAAAATACGCTAATAAACTATATTAAGGTTCATATAAACAATGTAAATAAATTTCTATTTTCTTTAACCCACGAGAGTGGAAACAAAATGATTCATATGCAACTAGTTTTAAACCCGTGCAAAATTGCACGGGCGTGTCGTATATGGATGGTATCGCCGCTGAAATACAATAAATGGATGAAAAATATTGCTGATAATAATGTGAATAGTAGGAAAAAACGTGTTACGAAATACAATTCAACATACATATTTGTAAAAACAATTAAAAAAACATAATTTAGTCACTTTAAGTGTGCAATCTGCAGTACAATACTTTGACAACGTTTTTAGTTCATTTATACTATAGTTTTTTAGTTTAAAATATAATTTTATAAAAAACTATAATAATAAATATAAATATACCTTTATCAAGACTTATATTAAAATGAGTTGAAACAACTTATTAATTGTTTTTAGAGTCATAAATCAAATAGCTTGTATATAATATTTATCATGAATGATAAATTTGAATTATTATTTTTATGTACAGTTGATACAATAAAATTATCTTGGATGAAATTTAAGTAACATCGCAATGAACTTATGAATATGTGCATCTTGACCATTATAATATAAAGGCAATATAATACGATATGGTATATGTAAACCTGTCAAGGAAAATGAACCGATATCATATGATCGGGTACATGACCCGATAATAACCCTCATATTGAGGGCCAAGACATGCTCGACCCGTGGGTCACGACTCAGCTCGTGAATATGTAGATTTATGCAATTTGGTTTTTAACTATAACCTTCAAACTACATAGTCTGTAATATAAAATTGACTTTTAGAATTTGGTGATAAAATTAAATATGCTTGTATTAGGGCAGAGTAAGGATTAGACGATATCCGATCCAAAGTGCTACTTCGGATCAGATATTTAAAATGGAACGATTTAAAACAATAGATCAACATAATAGTCCAGCATTGCAATGTTGTATATTTATTAGAACCCGAGTATAAGTATTAGAGTCTAAACACAATCATTAAATAAAAAATTGGTAATAAATGACAGGAAAAATAAGTAAATAATAGAAAAATATAATCTCGGATCGGATATCAAAATATTTTCATTCTAATATCCATATCTGATCCAAATACCAAAATGTTCGGACAATTGGATTTTTTTGCTAAGTCCTAGCTCGTATTTATCTAAACATAGTGCACCACAAGATTACTCAAGTGATTATAATTTTCAATTTAGTTGTTGTTAAACTATGTATCAATTATCATGTATATGTAACAATGACTGATCAATACTTCGTGTACCAACGCGATATTGAATATATTAAATAAAAATATGGTTTCTTATTTATACCCAATATTAAAATAAAAATAAGGAATACTATATTTTATAATAAAAAAATTCAAAAAAACATTTATAAAGAACTCGAATTGTATTTGACTCTGACCCACCCATACAAACCCATATTTTTCAATCTTACAAATACTCAACCTTATATCATACCTGAACCCGAAAATAATCGAAACTCTAACCAGTCTAATTAACTCGTTAAAAAGGCGGGGTGTATGTGAGGAATTTTTATAAAATTTCTACTTCACTATCAATATTAGTGTATACTTAATCGACATCCCATAAAAAATGGACAAATTCTCATATCAGACGGCCTTTTTTCGTCTAAATTAAAACGAACAAAATTTGATAATTGTACAAAAAAATATAAATATATTTTTTTGGTTACACCATTTGCAATTATACGGAGTATATATAAATATAAAATTTTATGCTAGAATTAATCTTTAGATTTCAAGTAAATAAATCAGTTTATGCAAAAAATGCCTTTTTTCGCCTACTCAAATGTACAACAAATATATCCGTCTGTTACTAAACTCTAGCACTCTAATTAAATGAATTTAGAAAGTGGGTGGGGTATAGTGGTGGGGTAGGTGTGGGAAAAAATAAAAATAAAAAAAGCAACTAAAGTGATGATGTAGATGCACATAATTGCTCTAAATGTTTGAGTTTTAATAATAGTAGGATATGTTAGCACTTATTTATTAAAAAATAACAATTGTATTGACCAAATAATTTTAATATGTAAATATATAAATAACAAATATTTATTATTCAATACAATAATTTAGAATACTTCGTTCGGATAACTAAATATACTAATTAGAAACATGTCCAACTGTCTTGCAAAGATCCCATACTTGATCATTTTTACGCCAAGCATGCTTGGCTCTTTTTGCGGGTGCAAGATGCTTGTAAACAATAGTCACTTCAGTTAGAAGATCGTGGCAATCCTCTCCAACCTTCAACAAAGCGCTACAACATTCTTTTGATACGTGTACCCCATTCTCAAATATATACTTTGAAATGACTCCACCACAAGTTGCGCCTAAATCACTTGCACATTTTTGGAAGTCATCTAATGTTGCGGGGCTAGGTGCAGCAGCGGATTCAATAGCAAAACCATGCTTAATCAAGACAAACAATGAAACTAAAAGAAGAGAAATCGCGAGTGCTTTGGACTCCATATGAAGTTATCCAAATAATTTAATTTTTAAAATTATTTGTTTTACACAATTATATTATTGAAATCTAGTGATTTAGGTTGTGGAGAACAAATATTTCGAAGTACTAATTTATATTCAAATGATATTTAACGTATCGTCTATAAATATGAAAACTTATATTAACATTAATACTTCAGTAAAATTAAATAATGTACTTCAATGATAGTTGTAAGATGGTCTTCGTTACATGTGGTACCTTCTTAAACTCAAGTAAGTTATTGTACAAGATAAATTAATTTTTTTTTTGTTATAAACTTCATAAATAATAAATTTTCATTTTCATTGCACTTCACACATAAAATTAAAAATGTGCAATAAAAAACGTTATATACTGAGATATGTAGAATAAAAAATTTAATTTTTCTACATAGGATATACAACTGACGCTATGTTAGCGTTCATTCTAATATGATTTTAATTTTCATAAGTAAGATTTATCTTTACTAATTTGAACAGGCACCCGTCAAAGCATTCCTTACCGACGGGTAAAAAGAGCAATCACTACAAGAATAAGCTCTTGCACCGACCGCACATTCCGACCGCTTTTTAAAACGGTCGGTAAGTTGAAATAGCGACCGACTACGGTCGGTAAATTATTTTCGGTCACTTACCGACCAATGGTCAATCGGTCGCTGACTAACAAGAATCGGTCGGTAAGTTTAAATAATACCGACCGATTGGCCTTTATTACCGATCGACTGACCAATCGATCGGTACGCTACCAGATGTTTTTTTAGAGGGCTGTGATTAGTCCTCGATATTTAGTTGAAGGGACCCACCATGATGTTTTCTTCTTTTCATTTCTCCTTTTATATGACACTAGTTTTAAACCTGTGCAAAAAATGCACGGGTTGTATTACCAGACGTTATAATTGGATATATAAATATATGTATGAGTGTGATTAAATGTTCAATGTCGTGATTAAATTGTACTAGTTTTTATATTATAAAGATGACGGTTCATTAAAGCTTTTATTGATTATTTGTAATTATTCAGTTTGTAATTTTTGGATGTTCGGAGTTGCACTCTTGGGAAAAAAAGCCAGTAATTAACTCTGATTAAGAACATGGGGGCCCACATCACAAAGAAAAAGTTAATTTGCTTTTTACTCCATTAAAATAAGGAGTCAATGAAATCTTTTAAATGTTTCTCCTTTTATATAAAGAACATTAGCTTTCATTAGTATGAAAATAAAGTAAATATATAAAAATTAATTATGTCTAAATAAAATAAAATTACAGCATGTGACTAATAAAAAACATAACCGTCTCTCCTAAAAATAATAACTTATGCATCTTTTTACACCGGCCTAAAACTAGTAGGAGATAGGAAACGAAAGATTTTAGCCCGTTGAATTGAGAGAAGAGATTATTACTAAGGGAGTAATAAAACTATAAACAACAACTCTCCGATAGGACCGGCCCAATAGGAGAGAAACTCAAAGATATAATATTTTATTTTATTTATATTTTAATTTTATATTAACAACCTGACATTTTATGATTAAAAAGTAACATATTTAAATGTACAAGTTATCAACCTAAAATTTTAGTTTATGAAAATAAAATATCTTTTTAGAAATTTATTAAGTAATTTATTTGAGCTTTTGGTTAATGAACTAGTCTTAGACAACAATTTGTGAACTATAAAAGTTTCCATAATTCGTAATTTTGAGTTTGGCCCACCAGAATATTCAGTATCTTATCTTATCACAAATTCTCATTTAAGACGGGGCAATCTGTCTTAAGCTTAAGCGGGTCAAGCCCCTCTCACAAAAAACAAGTGGGGTGCAAGTGGGAGGCAAATGGAGCCCCCACACTTGCTCCTTGTGAGAGGGGGTTGACTCGTCTTAAGCTTAAGACGGGCCGCCCCGCCTTAAAAGAGACTTTATGTTATCTAATTTAGGCCAATAAGGCCCTATTCTTTTGGACTTAAACTCAGCCCCTTTAAGTTCAGTTCAGCTCCTATAAGTTCAGTTCAGCTCCTATAAGTTCAGTTCAGTTCAGTTCAGCTCCTATAAGTTTAGTTCAGTTCAGCTCCTATAAGTTCAGTTCAGTTCAGTTCAGCTCTTATAAGTTCAGTTCAGAAAAATTCAATTCTTACAAATTAAGTTCAGAAAAGTTATACGGAATATATTATTTATGAAAACCGATATAAAAACATTTGACATTAATTAGTGGAATGACATTTGGTCAATTGAAAAAAAGGTGGGTGTTAAAAAATATGCCCCGAATGTCACAAAAGTATCAAATGTCTATTATTGTTTTATACATTCACACTCCATAATTTTATAAGGATGCATACTCTTGGAATACCTATTATACAACATGACGTGAATATTCAAGGAACAGTAGATTTGGCATGTTTGATGATAAGCGGAAAAAAACCATGTTAAAGGTACGAAACAAGATAGTAAAAAACATTTGGCGAGGGAATAAATTCGTTGTTACGAGTGATAGTGAAGATAAAGAAGAAAGTGATGAGGAAGATGATGATATGGAAATAGATGGTTAGAAAACGATGTAATATGTGATTTTTTTTTTATCGTAATGTAAACGTAGTAATCTATTTGAACAAACCAATGTACATAAATCGGAATTATGTTATTATCTTACCTTATGTTTTAGAGTATACTTTTTTTTATGACAGTCCTTTCCAAAAGATAAAGATACAGATAAAGATGATGTCAACGTAGTAATCTATTTGAACAAACCAATGTATATAAATTGGAATTATGTTATTATCTTACCTTATGTAATAAAGTTCAGTTTAGTAAATTTTAGATTCTCTAAATTCTATTCAATTAAGTAAAATTAAGTTCAGAAAATTTCAGATCCTATAAGGCTCTGTTCTTTTGGACTGAATTTGTCTGAACTGAACTGAACTGAACTTAATGGAGCTGAACTGAACTGAACTGAACTTAATAGAGTTGAACTGAACTGAACTGAACTTAATGGAGCTGAACTGAACTGAACTGAACTTAATGGAGCTGAACTGAACTGAACTGAACTGAACTGAAATAATAAAAAGATAACATTATTATTATTATTATTATTATTATTATTATTATTTTATTTTTTTTATATTTTTTTTTTTTTTATTATAAGATGCGCGCAGCTTTCATTAAAATAAAATAAAATGAAAAGTTTACATGAAGTTGGTGGGGAGCCGAGAGACAATCTGGCCCCCCACCCCCTTAGCTATAGCAAAGCTAATCCTAGTAAAGATATAAGCGGCCACCCGAGCCCCAGCATCCTGAGATACTAAGAACTTCTTGATCCGCTTGAGCAAGTCAACAGCATCCGAGCCCAGCTCCCCAAGCGAAGAGAAAGAGAAGGGTAGGAAACCATAGCCAGCAGTCGCGCATAAATCCCTATACTTAGTACATTTGCGCTGAGCAGCATCAGCAACAACCCGTCCCGGCACAAAATCAGACATCCCAGTCTGAGTCAAGGGGGAAGACCCTGTCAAATCAACACACACATCACGCCCTCTGTCCCACGAATAAAGTAGCAAATCCGCAGGTCGAAGAGATCCGCCATGCCCGTCAACCAAACCGATATCAACCTCCTTGCCCGAAGAAATACCAGACCTATAGCATATGTCGAATAAGGTGTCACGAACGAGGTTATGCCGATGCTTAACCCCCACAGTACCAGTACAAGAAACAGCGTGGTCCCCATACACATCATCAGCAAAAACCCGAGAGCAAGCAGGACAAGGCCTAGATACCGTGAATAACGGGACACCAAGGCGATACCCCAGCACACTACGGTAAGTCCTCCGGTTCATAGTCTGACCCAACCCAGAGATAGGAACCGCGCGCAACCAATCAGAGGCGTGGGCACCCTGCTGAGACTTCCATAACGCAAGCTGACGCGGTGTCAAAGAGAATACAGATTCCGCAGTAGCAGCAATCCTCGCAAAATATATATCTGCCAGTTTCTTCATAAGTTTAGGGGCAGCGATTTCACTAGGATCACGTAAAAAGGAAGAACCTGTAGTCTCAGAGAACACCCGCAAGGCATCGTCGAAAGTAGGACCAGAATCCACAATACCTGAAGACCGAAGTAGCTTAGCCTGCAAATCAGCAGACTGCAAACGGGACGCTAGAAAAGCATAATGAAAAACATCCCCGGCAGCATAAACACCGAGCCCACCCAGATGAAAAGGGAAAGTGGCAAGGCGCCACTGCCAATCCCCAAAACCAGGCCCAGACGCGGTGACAATACGTTCCAAGCTAGAACGAAGCGCTGCATCAAAGCGAAGATGGACAGGCCCAAAGACCCCTGGGGAGCAAGTACGGAGGGAAAAATAGAGTTTAGAAATACCAGTACAGGCCCGAAGAAGAAGCAACTCACATTGCGGGTCCTCAATCCTCGCGACTAAGTCCATAAGCTCAACGGTCTTAGTCACTCTCCTCGCCACAAGCTCACTGCCAAAAATGGGACAAGTACTGACAGGCCCACCCAAAACAGAGACACCACGCAAGGGCCGAGCAATAGAAAGGGGAAAAACACCGGGTAGCCGACTCCGAGGATCCTCAATAGGCCAAAAGACCTCAGTCTTAGCCACATTAAGATGGAGACCGAAACGAGGCCCATCTGCCATAATCAAATCCAAAACTCTCCCCACCTCTAAAGTGTCCCCAACAATGGTGCCATCATCCAAATACCACGCTTGCAAAGTAAGATCAAAGGAATCCCGGATGTTGCACACTAGGGGATGCAAAACCAAAGCGAAAAGCAACGGCCCTAAAGGATCACCCTGCTGGACACCCTGACAAGACCACAAACAATGCTCCCCATAATAAAGACGGGCAGGGCTAGAGTAACAAAACTCCACCCAACGGGAAAGAACCGGACAACGACGGCGGACTTCCTGTAGCATAGTCACACGATCAACAAGATTGAAAGCATTTTGGAAATCAACTAGCAACATAGACAGTCCCACATCACCACCACGGGCCTCAATGAGCCGGTTCAAGGCATGCAAGATAGCCTCTCCTCCACCGGACACCCCAACCCCAAACTGAAGGCCACCAAAATAAGCAGACAACGAAGGACCAACCAGACAAGCACCAGCCTTAGAGACAAGACGTCTCCAGACAGTGCCAACAGCGATAGGGCGAACACCCCCGCCTGGTTTAACAAGCAGCGTGAGCGGAGCACTAGCAATGTACTCACCAAGGGCTACAGGGCACCGGCCCTCCAGAAAAAGATTTACCACCCTAGTAATAGAAGCTATCAAATCATCCGAGACAGCCACAGCAGCACCACTCAAACAGTCCAGAAGGTGTTGGGCACGAAGTCCATCCCTCCCGCAAGAAGTGCCACGCGGGAAACCACGAATCATATCCAAAACCACTGCCGAAGAGGCAACAAGAGAATGATGATCCACAGGCAAAGGAGGCAAAGAAGGAGATGGGGCGACATGATGCTTCTCAAGCAAAGCACAAAGAGTGGCATCAGTGTATGGGGCGACGCCGGAGGAAGAAAGCACCCTAACAGCAGCAGTATAATGACCATCACAAATCTTCCGCCGACACTGGCGGAGGTTTTGCTCACTCAAATCCAGATCCTCCTCCACACAAAACGAAGGAGGAACCTCAGCCAAACACTCCTGTAAAAGCTGCAACCCCCCTCCAGGCACCCCCCAAGCAAGAATAGCCCTAGTAATACTCTCCTCCTGACACTGTCGCCTAACAGCCGTCCTACACTCAAGATTACTCCGAGGAGCGAAGGTCTTAAGCAGACAAATAGGCAACACAAGCAAACGAACCCAGCAGGAGATTATTATTATTATTATTATTATTATTATTATTATTATTACTATTAATCATTAGTAATAATAATATTATATTAATATAATCTACTAATAATAATCAAATAAGATCTAAAAAAAATATTATAGTAATATAATAAAAAAATATAATATTAATATGAATGATAACATTTTTAATTATAGTAATAAATATATAAAATTAAGTAACTAAAAAATAAATATGATAAGTATAATATAATAATATAAACAATAATATAAAATATAAAATATAATTAATAATAATAATAATAATTAATATCATAATAATATAGTTCATTATTAATAATAATATTATATTAATATTATTTAATAATAATAATCTAATCATATGTATAAAAAAATAAAACAATAATATAAGAATACTAATATAAATGATAACATTATTAATAACAATATAATATAGTAATAAATATATTAACAATAGTAACAAAAAAAAATATAAATAATATAAATAGTAATAAAGTAAATATAATTAATAATAATAATAGGCCTAATAATAATATATTAATACATTATAATAATAATAATAATAATAATAATAATAATAATAATAATAATAATAATAATAATAATAATAATAATAAGAAATATTTCCTTTAATCGTAATAATATAATTAAATAAATATATTAAACATAAATATAATAATATAAAGAATAATTATAACAGTGATATAATAAAAATAAAATAATTTTGTAAAAATATAAATATAATAATAATAACAATATTAAATGAATTAACTTAATAATAAGAATGATAAGAATAATAATGATAATAATGTTGAAATAAAAGTAATATGAACTGAACTGAACTGAACTGAACTGAACTGAACCGAACTGAACTTAATTGAGTTGAACTGAACTGAACTAAACTTAATAGAGCTGAACTGAACTGAACTGAACTTAATGAAGCTGAACTGAACTTATAGGAACTGAAATTAAGTCCAAAAGAACATGACCTAAGTTTAGTTTAGTTCAGTTCAGCTCCTATAAGTTCAGTTCAACTCTTATAAGTTCAGTTCAGTTCAGCTCCTATAAGTTCAGTTCAATTCATCTCCTATAAGTTCAGTTCAGCTCCTATAAGTTCAGTTCAGTTCAGTTCAGCTCCAATAAGTTCAGTTCAGCTCCTATAAGTTCAGTTCAGTTCAACTCCTATTCAGCCCAAAAGAACAGGGCCTCACAATGGTTGTAGACTGCAGTTCCATACTATTTATTTAGGCCATTGCTATTACCCTATGTAAATCTACATAGTAATAACTAAATTAAATCTAATGCCTAATTTTTCTTATTATACGAGTTAAGTCTTCTTTTAAGCCTCTAAAACATAATTTTTAGTAGTTTCTATACCACATATCATATTGAATAATATCTGCGTTTAGCCCGTTCTAACTTTAAAATAAATAATTTTCGTCTTTAACAATAATTTACGATGGTTTTCTCCTAAATCTAATCGAAAGAAATCGTTTTGAGAAGCCACAAGGAGATATCAATGTAAAAATCGTGTTGCACGGGCATATAAGATTTTGTTGACTTAGTCACTAATTATATTGGGGGATATCGAGTGTATGGGATTCGAACTAAAACTTTTTAATTTGTCTATTACTATACTTCATTCTTATTCATTAAGATAAAACCACTTCGATATATTTTACAATCTGTATTAATTAATATTATCCACACTCTTAATTAATAATTATCCTTAAATAATAACAAAGATACCACTTTATTATCATAACTAATAATACCAAAATATAAAATTTAAATCATCACTCTTGACATACCTAATCTATTTATGTATTTATTTGCTAAAGATCTCCCCACTTATGTATCCAAATCCTTTTCCAAACTAAATTTACAAAATCTAGTGTGGCATAAATCATATAGGTAGCACAGACACTCATCTTAACTAGCCGTCCAGTGTCGGATACCGTGTCGGACACACGGACACACGAACACCTATAAATAAGGAATGAGAGGTTGAAAAACGACTAAAAGAGATTGATTAGAAGATGAGTTTGGTGTGAAATGAGAATAAATTATAGTAAAAGTCAAATTTTACCTTCAATTATTTACATTTAATATCAAATACTAATATAAAAATAAAATTGTACGTTATTTATAACTATAAAATATATATTTATTAAATTTAAATGCCGTGTCCCGTGTCCTAAATTTCACGAGATGCCGTATCGCGTGTCCGTGTCGTGTCCATTTTCGTGCTACCTAGTATATCATTTGAGAATCCCTAATTTATCATCAAATCAATATAATATCAAATATAATAATAATAATGTATAATAATTCCTAACTTTCAGGCCAAGGAACATAATTATCCATTATTATCCATTATTATCCATAAATCCATAATTAATAATTCAGAATTTTAGTAGAATTAAGAATCCATAATTATTAATTATATATATAAATATATATATATAAATACATAATACATAATGCTTTGGTTCTTACAATCTTATAACCCTAGATAAAATCATAACCCTAGATAAAATAAATTAACATGGAAACTACAACTGATATTATCATATTATGCGTTTCAATTGCTCTTATTCTCCTCATAATAATAACATGGGCAACAAATTGTTGCAATTTTTGTAGGAAGAAAAGTAGTAATAATTCACAAACACTTCCAATAACAACAATGCATGGGAATACAACTCATACTACTACTAGTAGTACAAGGGCTACTACTACAAGAGGTGGACGAGAAAGAGACGGCGATATCGCCATTTTGACAGGAGCTGCTTATGTTCCGGCTACTCCTGCTGTTTCAGGCGGTGCCGGTCATGCTGGTGGCCATCATGGCGGTCATGGCGGTGGTGGCCATCATGGCGGTCATGGAGGTGGTGGCTATCATGGCGGTCATGGCGGTGGTGGTCATGCCGGTTGTGGAGGCCATAGTGGTTGTGGAGGTGGTGGGGGTGGTGGTTGTGGAGGTGGTGGGGGTGGTGGGTGTTAGGTTTATTAGAATGTCATTAGTGAATGTTAATTTTTTTTATGGTGGTAGAATATATAGATAATAATATAGATAATAATAGTAAGGAATTTTTTGTTGGGGGTAATTATTTGTGTCCTCCAATATTCAAAAATTCTTATTATTGCAGCAGTCATATTTTATATGTACGATTGTTTTTTTTTCCATCTTAATATGTTGTAATTCTCAGAGTAAATAATAAATAAAAACAATAATTATTATTATATATAAAAACCATTTTATTATCTCAAGTTATTATCTCAAGTTGTTATCTCAAGGGTTGTAATAATGCCACTCTAATCTCTTCTAACACTTAATTTTGTTAGTGCGAGATTAAAATAGTATAAGCATATGTTCTCACAAAATTGAGTGGAGTTAAAGGACCTATTCTTGTGATGTTTAGGTTTAGTATAAGGTTGATGCAATTTTTTGTAGAAGGTTCTTTTGTCATAAATACTTCCTCCGTTTCTGTGATTTCTATTTCGTATACTTCTACTTTATACATGTATATCAATGTTTAGTTACATAGCACAAAAAATCATAAAGATTCAATAACAATTTAAACAAAATCTCGCATCAAATGTCTTTAACTTTTAGGTTGTATATTAGGAGTTACATTGAAGATTCTCCTGCTTGTGAATAGTGACCAAAAAGCTAATGTATAGTATAATTCAATGGAATGGAGGGAGTATTAGATATCCACGAACATTTGGGGCGGAGATGGACAACAGGACCGAAGGAGTTTAAAATCAGAGCAAAATTGTGCATAGTAAGTAATAAAAGTCGCAATAATTTCCCATTGATAATCTGGGTATTCAAAATATGCACATATAAAACTCAACTTAATACAAACTGAACATATAGCACAACACAAAACCTGCCATGGCAAAAAAAAAGGAAGAAAAAAAAAACAGTGCTGTAATCAGCTACTTAATTTGCAGCTATTAGGAGGACAACATCATAAAATACCCGTTTATCGTCGTTGGTCAGTCGGTATCCCACTGAACATCATCGCCGAACACGTATTTGCTAAAATGGTCGACTCGGAATTTCCACTCTCCTTTGGCAGGATCAAAGGACAAAAACTCAGCACCTTGATCCTCTGCCTTTTTCTTCAGCATCTCCTTGTATTTCTCGATTTTTGGCCCTTCTATGATTTGGTTTCTCTTTTTGTCAAAGCACTTGATGTTAAGAAGGGTAACTTCTGCCGGTTTGTTAAGGCCTTGACCGACCGGGGGTTTCTTACTGTCATCCAAGTAGACTATCACTTCCCGGTTATTGAACTGGACTAGGGACTCTAAGTCAAGCCGTCTTACATCAGTTTCTCCGAGGAACTTGATACTCCCATAATTATGTCGTCCAACAACAAAGTCCTTGACATGCCTGCAGAATCCTGGTTCTGCCCTTTCTTTGGCAGCTAGCTCTTGGATTCGAGGCTCCGTGTAGTAGTCAGAATGACGGAGTTTTGGCATAGTTGCCTCGATATCGGCGCCGTGCTCGTATACTATAGCAGCCTCGCCGGCTCTGTGTCCTGAAAGAGTAATATAAGAATCTCCTTTCTGGTTTGGTGTATCATCATTGCTACCGCCAGTTGGTTTTTGACTGAATTTGCCTGAATGATTTTGGTCCTTAATCATTCCGTTCCCATTGGCAATGCCTGACAAATAGTTAGTACGGGTCATTAAGCATTCAAAACAGTCTAAGAAAAGACCGATTGATATTAGACCAATGAGAAAAGAAAGCTTATATCGAACAAACAAGAGCAAGTCCCCACACAGTTGAATATTTTCCGAATTTAGAAAAAATTGTGAAAGTTCAACATAATTCCAAACATAGTTGAATATACTCATGCTAGCATGACGTGGAATAAGTTATGGAACATGATTGAGGTCCATCAGATGAGATTTTGACTAGATATATGTCGAATAATAGCACTTTTAATTTGTTGTCGCGAATTTATCACACGCCTATCACGTGCGGAATAACTGATAGAGAGGATGTAGAACTTCCTTTCCAAAATCCACGTTATTGTTTAATTCCCAAGTACACGATGACTTATAAGACTGCATATCAAACACAACTTTCAAATTCTCAGTCATGCATTCTTTGCGTTCACTGTAATTACTTACATGTATATGGAGATACAGAAATACAGAAAAACTTAAAATACAGTTCTTTAAGAATGGAAAACAAGGAAGAACTTACCATTGTTCCTTTCATCAATCGATCCATTGATGTGGTTGTGATTCTCTGCAAATGCATTACCTTAAAAACACGGGAAAAAAATTTAGTCAAGGACACGGCATCATTAATCGCCAAAAGCTCAGTGCTGCATTCTGTATGCTATCTAAGGTCTATTGATGAAGAAATATATACCACTAACGAGACAAAATATATAAAATATTGTGGACGAAAGCAGTCTGCAGGCTCATTGTAGACACTAGAACAAAGAGATTACTGAGAAACCAATCTTGCCACTTCTAAGACGTGCTCATTTCAAAATAAAACCCCAGTAGGCATACCATTTTCATACACTTTGACAGAAGCTTCTTTCATTGAAGATTTTGGCCATTGATCGATTGGCCGAATAATCAAGGATCTTGGATTTTCCCTAGGAATAAAAAGAGCATCTGCCTTCGGAGTGCTCGGTGCTTCGTCTTCTTCACTGAAGAAAGCCACCTGGATGCAACGGTTATAAGTTGAAAATCCACCAACTTAAGCGTTAGGTATAACCAATTAATAAAAATACATGATGCTCACCCTTGAACCATCGTTCTTGGGATGATATTTTCTAGCTGGAAGCCTGATTCGCCTTTGAGACACGTGCGGTGAGGTTAACAAGGATGATACCCTGACAGCGGTAGGTTTGTCGACAACCTGGCAAAAGAAATAACAAATATCACCGGTCTTACATTAATTGTCACTATGTAGTCACTAGAATAGTTGATCAAAGATGTCAATGCTTACAGGCATGCTGGAAATTCCATATTGAATTGATGGTGATGTTCCGGTGTTCCCAATCGACATGTGGGGCATTGCTGGGAGGGTCCCAAAAGGATTGGTGATGGCAATTGGCTGTTGAGTTGCTGAGTTCTGGATTCCAGACCCACTGCGAAAGAGAAAACAAGTTACACGGCTAACTATGTCCACGCAATATATGAATTAATCCATAATTAACAGCAGATAAGAAACTTAGATTTATCAGCTTCCTCCAACTTTAATGTGTCCTTGTCATCCATATGTCATCCCCAATCAAATTAAATTATTCATACGTTTTGGAGTAAGCTAATGGCTTGCACACGCTATAAATCACTTGATCCAAGTCAAATTACTGTTATACACTGCGATACTAGTTGATTAGCTTGGGTGTGCAAGCAACTCCACTTCTAGTTCCATTGAATTGCCCAAAAATTTCTTCTTTTATCATCTCTGTTTCAGTCACACTTCAAGCACAGACCAGTTGACAGAGAAGCACTACGTCAGGAATAAACCCACAAGGAGAATCAATTAAGGGGTGGGGGAAAGAACCATCCCTAGGATGGGAGTGGGTTGGACAATATGCCCAAACCAACTTCCACTACCCCCCCCCCCCCCCCCCCACACTCCCTACCCCCTACTTAGAATCAGCTTCTTCCCACTTGAAAGTGTTCTTGCCATCCATTTGTCTCTCATAATCTAATTAAATTATCCATACTTTTTGGAGCAAGCTTGCACACACCATAAATCACTCGGTCCAAACCAAATTACTGTTAACACTGCTATACCAGTTGATTAGCTTGGGTGTCGAAGCAACTCCATTTTAAGTTCCATTGACTGATTGACTTGCTCTGAGATTTCTTCTTTTAACGTCTCTAATTCAGTCATGCTTGGACTAAACCCACAAAGAGAATCAATTAAGGTGTGGGGAAGAAAATACCCCCAAAGATGAGAGCGGGTTGGACAATATGCCTGAACCACCCTCCACTACAGCCCCTCTCCTCCCAAAAACCACAACCAAAAAAAAAACCAAAGAGGGACTTCAACTTCAAGTCTACGGAAGTGGGTAAACCAAATAATGTGAAAGCTATATTCTTAATACTTCAGTTCACACACACTAAAAATATTCCTCATTTCAAATTCACAAGCTCGAAACAGAAATTATCATCATAAAAAAATGTCAAGAGACTGGAAATTCTGAGCCAAACCAAAATAAAAAGTAGTGAATGAATGAAAGGTAGCTAGAGTACTGAAAAACATACGACTGTCCGAAACTCTGTCCAAGACTTTGCCCAAATATGCCTGATGCACCACCTATACACATAAAATGACGAATAAGACAAACTTAAGACTTGACTTAACGAGGGTGCTAGGGCCAAAATTTAAGGAATGTACCTGCTTGCGTCTGCCCAGGATTATTGAAGTTGAAAAGACTGTTCTGCTGTGGAGGTTGACTCTGTTGAAAAGGAGATGCAAGAGAGGGCTACAAGTTGGACCAGAAACAACATAAGCAACACATTAACATTGCGGTTTGCACCTATGACTTTCTTTTCTTATACAGAGTTAATGTCAAAGATTATACATTCATAGGCAATAGAAAGCAGTACACTTAAAAACTTGTTAACATGAAAAACCCGCAAAAGTAGCTCAAAACCTCAATGATACACTGATGAAACACAACGTTTACGTCTGAAAAGAAAACACCTTCCACACATGACATGACTAACATTAAGCTTGGAGATTAGAACTCAGCAGTTTGCATCTACTCTATAATCTATACACCAAAACGAAAAGGCTGTCCTGGAACTATATTATTACTCCTGCTAATAATCTATTTCATCCTTACAAACATCACACAAGATGGCTCACAGCATTTAGTCAAACATTAATAAAGCAATATAAATACAAAACTATAAAATATCCCCTAAGAAATGGATTCTCACAAGTCACAAGCAAAGCGCTGGCACTAGCAGTGGCAGCCACCAGCCAGTTCACATAACATCAAACAAAAAGGTCGGCGCTGCTATGACCACCAGAAAAAAGGTCAGTGATGCTTGAAATTTTGGTTCAACAGCCAAGAAGAGAGACAAATACAGACTTAAAAAGAAATGCCAAAACCCAAAAAACTCAATAACAGATGCTAAGAAAACAGAAATTGTGTGAGACTTACAGTGGTTTGACCAAAGGCCCCGCCTGTAGTATTTGATGCGTTTCCAAACCCACCTGTTGGAAAACTACTTGAGGTAAAAGCAGTAGAGAAACTAGGAGTTGATCCAAACAGGGAACTACTTTGGCCGAAAGAAGATCCTATCCCAAGTGAAGGTGATGATGACTGAAACAGGGGGGATGGTTGACTCCCAAAGACTGAAGGACCAAATGGTGATTGTGTTTGGCTTGGTGCGGCACCAAATATTGATGAAGAGGTCGTTGCAGATGAGATTCCTGAACCAAATATAGAAGGACTGGAAGAAAATGCAGGAGTTGATGTTCCAAAAGGGGAGGATGTCTGTGCAGGGCTCGAACCGAAGAGATTGGATGTGGGAGCAGGAGCAGGAGCAGAACCAAATGGCGAGGAACTAAAGGTTGGGGTGGAAGCACCAAGAGCTGTGCCACCGAACGGCGAGGGCTTAGAAAATATGTTAGATTGCGCAGATGCTGTAGATGTTGAAAATGGGTTGGCAGGTGACTGTCCCAAAGTTGGTGAGCCGAAAGGGTTTTGCGCTGCTCCAGGCACACCAAAGTTTAGCCCTGGAGAAGATTGACCAGCAGCATTCGGTCCACCTGGTTTACATAGGAATGAAAGTTACATTAGTATTCTAGTATAAGACAAAGACAATATTCGAATGGCAAATATGGCACCATCAACAATTGCTTGAAATGAAAACAGCCAGCAAGCATGGCACATCGTAAAGCCAAATTTCGACTACTCAATCTGCTTTCATTACGAGACATACACTGAGACCACTATTATCTTATACTCCGTAACATATAACATTAAAAACAAGATCTTGGAACTTAAACGAGTAAATGTTACTCCCCCCAACCAATTTTTATTTTCCCCTTTTACCTCTTGTTTTTCCCAGATCAGATGTCCCCTTGCTATATGTATCAAGAGAAAAAAGACCAAACATTCAATACTGGTCCTACTTAAATAACTACTGCTCCCTCCATCACGAATTTCTCCATCACGATTAAATTATCCCCATATTCTTTAAAGACTAAACGATAAAGTTTGTATTTTACCATCGTTTCTGTAAAAAATATCAAAAAGAAAAGTAAGACAATAAAATGGGATGGAGGGAGTATAAAACATTGAGAGTATGATATAGTAGTCACAATTTTTGCAGATGAGTTGTTGAAAAGTACTTGTATAGAACAGCCACACCAAAAGACTACAGTAATTGGTCAAACACTCAAACCATGGGATTTTACAACATGAAGAGATTTTAAAATAAAAGGGTGAGATTTAAGATAAAAGGTTTAGTCTTCTAGTTGGCGGACTTGATGAAATGCGCAGTCAACTCTCTGGCACTAGTTAACAGGACAGCATACATCCAGCCCTTTCCAGATCCAGGTAATTTTTCCATTAAGAACGCACTATATTAAATCACGCCCTCAATCAAATTATCGTGAAGCATTAGTTTAGGGTCATTCTTGTTAATTCCAACCACTATTAAAGTTACAAAATTCAGGATGATTGACTGGTTGTACTAAAGGTTTCACAAATCAATGCAAAAGCAAGACCTTAGTTTAGGTCAAGGTTACATGGTTCGGGGTTCGGATCGGTTCGAATTCGTAGTTCGAGTACGTAGTTCGCTACCTATAGTGAACTGGGTTCGATTGGGGCATCTTAAGATTTAAGTAATTTCGTATTTGGAAAAATTATTATAAAGAAAAAGACTATTTTTCTAAATAAGCTTCTTATTTACATTTTTTAAATTTACATAAGAATTGTCTAGAAAGTCCACTAGCGAGGCCCACCTAATGTGAAAAGGAAAAGTAAATTTTATTTACTCACAAGTCATTTGGAAAAGGAAAAATAAATTTCCCAATTACCAAGAAGCTAGCATGCTTTCACCCATAAAAACAATATAAAAAAAATCTCTTTCCTTTCCCCATAAATCCTGTTCACCGTCCTTTTTTTCATTCATCTTCCATCTCTTCATCAATGGCTTCCTCTAAATCTGTTACTTTATAATTTTTATTGCTTTCAACTCAGCGGGAAACGCTTTCTCATCTCTCCATGAAAGAGTTCGCTTGAATCAACGAACTAGGTCGCGAACGACTCGATTCGGGTACGAACGAACTCGGTTCGTGGTTCGTGCCACCGAACTCCGAACCAAGTAACACTGGTTTAGGTGCCCTATGTGCACCTATGAAAAGTGAAGTGACATCCAACACGCCTCGGGCACATATAGCATCAAAGCTAACAATGCACACAAGTCGATTATGAACAAGACAACATGTTAACAAACTTTAACTGAGTGTGCATTTGGGAACGAACCTTTATCACCCCGTTGATAATCTTCCCATCTCAGCTCTTCATGGCTTTTATCTTTGTAAACTTGCATGGCCGATATAGACTCCAACTTTCCTTGCGGTTGATTACTAGGGCCATCTGTATCCGCAGTTGCTTGATAAGGTGCTACTCTACTTCCTCCCAAATTAGATTGTCCAAAGGTGCCACTTCCAAAATTGGGAGTTGTAGTTTGCACTCCTACATAATTACACCAGGTTTACAAGACAAAGAAGACAAGAAACGTAAATAACAACAAAACCGAAAGCTATACAAAAGGAAAGAAATGACAAGTCAATAAGTAAGGCATATTTTGCTGGGAAAAAGGCAGAGTATCCTCCCTACTGAAGCTTACCGGAAGAAGCTGGGGCACCAAAAGGAGATGGCGTTGATCCGAAAGTAGTGCTACCAAACGTAGACGTAGACTGGCCAAATGCGGGACTGGAGTTAAAACTAAAAGCTGAATTGGTTGAAGCGCCAAATGTTGGAGCACTACCACTAGAACCAAAAGCTTGGCTGCTAGGTTGACCAAAAGAAGGAGTGCTAGTAGCCCCAAAGGTTGGGGTCGATGTGGCACCAAATGCAGAGGTGGTTGGAGCTCCAAAAGCAGGGGTACTGCCTGCACCGAAGACAGAAGTGTTTGAAGATCCAAATGCTCCTGTAGACCCAAAGGCAGGAGTGCTTCCGACCCCAAAGGCAGATCCTGTATTTCCAAACGATGAAGTTGGTGTAGAACCAAAGGCAGGGGTACTAGTGGCTCCAAATCCTGGGGTGCTAGTAGATCCAAATGTTGGTGTGGTTGATGAACCAAAAGCCGGAGTACTGGTACCACCAAATGATGGTTGGCTTGAAGCACCAAACAAATTGGTACCAAACGCAGGCTGGGATTGTTGAAATGAACTTCCAAATGGACTTGTTGGAGTGCCTGTTCCAAAACCTCCAAATGTAGATGATCCTGTAAGGTATTTAGAAGTGGCAAGTGATATCATAAAATAAAATTAATCACAGCTACATACGCAACCAAACATCAACTGTTTTATTATTTGACTACATTTTCCATCGTATGAAGGAGCATTGGCTCTGTCAACAGTTCCAAACTAACTCACTCAGAAGTTTATTTGATTTCTGAACCTTTTAACGTACGGGTTAACAAGTTCACCTCCCAAGGAAAGGAGAGGAAAAAGGGGAGCCCCTTCCACACTCTGTTATTTGAGATGGGGCTGTTGATATTTGAAGTACAGTCAACGAATTCAATCTAGAGTTGCTGAAATTAGCAACTTTGTTGAATTGCAGAGTCTGGGAACTAAGTGCCCATACCTTTCCTAGGAGAGCAACTTTGGAAGTTAGCTTTCTTCTTCTAAATATTGCTTGAAAAAAAATAAAATTTGTTATCTTCTTGAAGAACCGATTGAACTGAAGAGGAGGAGATTTAAATGATAGAGAGAAACGAGGGAGTGTTACTGTATTTTTTTAATTGAGCGAAAGGAGACGAGAGGTTAAAAAGAAGAAGTTAGAGTAAGTAACAACAAAAAAAGGCAAAATGGCCACTACATTGTTTTTCTCCGGATTTATGTTGTGGTGCGAAGTTTGAGTGGAACAATGACGAAAGGGATAAATTTTGAAAACAATCTACAATTCGTAAAAACTTGAAAAAGGTTATATAAGAGAGGTACTTTTTTTTAAATCAATCTTTCCTTAAGTAAAAAGAAAAGCGGAAATTTGTAAAGCAACGTGAACCGGAATTGCAACAAGGATTACTTACCACCAAAAGATGAAGATTGACCCCCAAATGCAGGGGTATTCCCAAATCCTGATGATGGAGTAGCTCCAAAAGTCGGTGTCGAAGATAGTGGTGATGATGACTGACCAAACACTCCAGTGGATGTGCTGCCAAAGATGGAACCGCCTGTCTGTGAACCGAAAGGATTGGCAGCACCAAAAGGCTTTGGAGCGAAAGGATTATTCGTTACATTGTTCTGTCCGAAAGGTGACTGTGATCCGAAAGGCGAGCTAGCGGATTGCCCAAAAGCTGTGACAAGACAGACAGATATCTAACTAAACTTCAAGAAAAAAGAGGCAGTAACATAGGAGCCAAAAAAGAAGTTTAGGAACATTTGGAAAATAGCTAACGACGTCACGATGCCCCGATTTTTATAAGGACGAACTTTTCCAAGACAGAAATAATTTTATTTACAGAAACATTTTCAATATTTTCAATACAAAAGAACAATCTTGATAAACGTAAAAATCAGCACGTAAAAATAGCCTTCCAATAAAAACATTAACTTTCTATGAAGAGGGTAAAAAACACTTACGACTACTTGAACCAAACATGATCTATAACAAAGCTGTCCCAGATCAGTTGTTACTGTATACCCTGGATAACCTGTAGCAAAGGCGAACACGTCACTTAAAAAGAACTACAAATTTCTGCATGTTCAAGTATAAATTAGATAGACAATATGCATGTCACAAGACAAACAAGACAGTCATATGAAAACATGGTTTCCGGACCGATATCCTTTTCTTCGGAGATGCTACAACAAAACATGACAGAAACTGAGTAATTTATTCACAATGCCTAAAATAACATTTTCCACAATAGAAAAACTTCAAAATCTTCAACATCTCCAATGAAAAGCCTACACGACGTGCATATATCTCGTTCCAACTTTCTAGCATAACGGTAACTGTGTTAAGTTGTGTTGCGGAACATTATATTCCTACAAGGCACTCCCAAGTAATTTAGAACAGTAACGACAACATATAAGAAAACTCGTCAAGCATTTCACTGGAATAATAGCTAAAGCCAAAATTCACATTTCAATGTCATTGTCGATAATTTAAGCCATCAACCATATAACATCGAAATGCCGCGACAACACGGAGCTAGCTCAATCAATTACTCCCTCCGTACCAATCATTTACTAACTTTTAACTAAAAAATTCTTCACAAATAATAAAAAAGGTAAACAAATGATTGAAACGGAGGGAGTATAACAGTAAACCTGCACCGATAAGCTACGATTCCAAATAATTGTGCTAAACAATCACCACACCGTACTCGAAAACGCTAATTGAACAAACCGTATGCATAATTTTACAATTAAAGTTAAATGTTTACTCAAATCTAACAAAAAATTAGTAAATACTCCATAACATCTCTAATTACACAGAAAACAACATAACAAAAACCCTAATTTAGTGTTACACATCCAGTATCCGATTAAATGATGCATGAACAAGCAGAAATGACATTCAAATCAAACAGAAACGAAATTAATTGCGATAATCAAAAATCAAAACAAAATTAGCGAAATAATTAACGAGAACAAAAAAAAAACAGAATTACATACGCGAAAATCGGCGATTAATCGAAAATCGAGTCGATTGAACTGAATCTGGAGATTTTAGGTCAGGAATTCGATTGAGTGAATTATCGAAGGTAAAGTGCGATGAGATTACGCAAATCGAAATTGATGAGAGACGATGAAGATCATTTAATCGAGGGATTGAAGAAAAATTGGGGGTTGAGATAAAGAGGGGACTTATGTAATAATCAACAATATTATATATTCATATTAATTAATTAACTTGAATTTATATTAATAATATATGGAGTGTAAATAAATGTATAATCAAGACATTGCACCAGTTTAACGCTATTAAGGTACGGAGTAAGTTTTGCGAAATACGGTATCATAAGTAATACGAAAAAGTATGATATTGAAATTGAAATAGACTAGTCAAACGAAAAAATTGAGGGTTGAGATAAAGAGGGGACTTATGTAATAATCAACAATACTATATTCATATTAATTAGCTTGAATTTATATTAATAATATATGGAGTGTAAATAAATGTATAATCAAGACATTGCACCAGTTTAACGCTATCAGAAGTAATACCAAAAAAATATGATATTGAAATTGAAATAGACTTGTCAAACGAGTCGGGCGAGGGGTTTTGAGAGTCGTGTTAGAATACATGGCGGGATGGTAACGATTCTTGGCTCGGGTTAGGGTCAGAATTCGGGTAAAAAAATTTTAGGTGTATTTTATTTTACCATTTTTAAGCCGAAAAAACATACGATTTAAAATTAAATCATGTTTAATATTAGTAATACAATTATATTCGTTACTCAATGTGCTTATATTAAAGCGTATATATAAAAAAAATTATTAATTTTTTTATATTTAAATCGGGCTAGTTTACGATCGGGTCAATATTTGACAGGTCTATAGTTAAATGATATAAAATGGATTACTTGTTAAAGATAGTTAACGTTGCATTGTAAAACGATAATGTGTGGATTAACCTCTTGAGAGGATGGTAAATTAATTAAAAGAGAGAGAAAATTGATTTCGTAAGGAAAAAGGTGTGTATTCTCAAAATGATTGTTGGCACGGATGCTAATTGGTCAATTATATAAACTTCAATGTAAGGAAAATAAAAATCACTCTTTCTTATCGAATCATTTGCTCACAATCAAATATCGCTCACAAAAAAATAAAAAAGATGCACACTTAACTCAGATGGAGTTAGGCTTTATTCATTTTAACTATAGGGACTGAACTGAATCAAATTGAATAGAACTGGGTTGAACTGAATAAAATTAAAATGAACTAAATGAACCCGTTTGTAACATTCTTATTTAACAGGAGTACAACAACAAAACTTCATGATGCTATTAACACAAGAGCTATGAACAAATTACAGATGCACCTTCCTTTCGCACCATCTACACAAATATAGTACATAGAAGTCGGCTCAGTTTAGTTCTGCTTCGAATATTAATGTACATAGGATATTTGACACGAACTTATCCGTGAAACGCGAAGGAGAATGAAAAGTTTTGATGGTTTAGACGAAGATGGTGCATCCGGCAACTACCTTTCCTCTCCATGGACTCTTCGTCCTGAGGGTTGCTCAATCGCCGACTCCTCGCTTCCTTCTGATTCCCTGCTAACGTTGATATTTTCCCGAGCAGTCTCGTCGAGGCAAGCTACATTTATTGGAACCTCATCAACAACTGGCGTATCAGCTGAAACATCTGGAGCATGGTGTTCCTTAACTTCCGTGTCACCATTAATATTTGGTATCGAGGTTGAAGCAATTTTGATTCCTTCCGGGGAAGAAGATAAAGATTCTTCATCAGAAGAATCCGACTCCAACAAACCCTCCTCCGGGTATGTCCCGTCCAAAAATTTACTAGGTCCTTGCCCGCCGTTCTTTAACACGTTCTTTCCTGTGTTACTGTCGGACCCACTTCCTCCATTACCTGAAGCACGTCCCGAAAACCCATCATCAACAAGAAGTTTGACTCCAATCTTCTTAACATGAGCCGCTTTCACATTAGGATGAGGAGATGGAATGGAATCATCCGAGAACTCCTTGCCATCACGTCTTTTCGAATGCTTATGGAAGAGCCTATGAAATCCCTTTTTGAATGCTTTGCCTAATCTTGCTCTATGTCCTTCCTTATTTTCATCTCCACTACTGCTACTGCTACTATCTTCAACAGACGATCTTACCGACTGAATCTCGGTATCGAGGTGTCGGGTTTTACCTTTCCTAGGTTCCCATGATTGAGAAACTTCACTTCCAGGACGATGCACCCAAATCCCGGTCTCTTTTTGACCCTCCACATTAATTGCTTCAAATGTGTCGATAACTTTTGGCTTTTCGTTTGATTCACGTGTGACAGGTACTTTCTTCGTCAGCTGATTTTGAACCAAAACTGGATGATCTCCCTCAATTTTCACTTCTTTACCATTATGCTCCTTTATCTGCCATAACACAAAAACTTACACTTCATACGAGACAGTAATTAACCCTAAAAGCATGCAAAATGTTCTAACACGTGAGACCGTCATTGCCGATATCAGAGCGTAGAATGCAGCCGTTCAAGAGAGATATTCAGTAAAGACCCACATGGGATGAAGCATATAAATGTTGGGTTCTCATATATCGAGACATTCACTTATCTTTATTATCTCGCAAATTATAGGAGTATATATTAGAAGTATGAAACAAAGTTAACAAATCGTCAATTCAAGTATTTTTTGCAATGAATCCAACGATATAACTTCGCAAGATTCTCGAAATACGTTCATTGGTCAAATTGACAGTCAAAATGTTACCTCGAAAACCAAAAACGTCATATACAAACAAACGGAGGGAGCACTGAACTGAACTGCATTGATTACCAGCATAACTGAGTAAGGAAAAACTACCTTCTGATCAGAATCAACAACAGTTACGGCAAGACGCAATCTTCCCAATTTGACATTATCAAGCGGCAACCACATGCAATGCCTCTGGCCATCCCTAAAATCGTTGATGTTAACTGAACAGTTACTGTAGGCAAGAAGCAAGTTAAACATAATCGTCAGGGTTGTGCAGTAACGTTTAGTTGCAAGAACTTCAATGTGTCATTAAAGTAACCTCTCTATAAACACCTCACAAAACTTCATATATCCGGTAATCACAAAGGCTAAAGTTATTTTAATCAAGAAAGCAATGAACAAATGCATATCATTTAAAAAGCACAACTTCAACCCCGAGTTCAGTAAAACAGTAGATACTTAAACAGGAGCACAAAATACACAGCAGAAAATAAAAAAGAGTAATTGAGAAGTTTCAACTTAGGTGGATTTTAAAAGTATTAATGACTAACCCGAGAATATCATCAACAAAATGATCTTTATCACGGACTTCGATTGCTAGAACATTCTGCGTATCCCACGAACAGATGGGAACCCTGAACTCTTCTTGCCACTTGGGAGTCAAAGTTTTTCTTTGCACCTGAGTCCTAAACCGATACTGGCCAAGATGTCCTTTCACATAGGGATCAGCCAACCCTGTAAAATTGTGACACGTTAACACCACCAAAATATTCCTGTTTAGAGAAGAAAAGCGTAGTAGACTGACCGTTAAGGTCTGCTGGTTTCATTTCAGCTCCTTCAATGATTTCCACATTTGCGTAAGCAAGAGCCTCTTTCACATCCACCGAAAACCAGTTTCCTGAATCATATAATCAAAACTTCACGATCAAAGAATTTACAATCCATCTAAAACTGTATAGCACATTATTTTAGACCATTCCTGATCATAGAAGCAATACCATTTTCATTCTGTTGCAGCACAATTTATCGAGTTGAAGCCTATAACTTTTATTCGCTATTAGAATTACCAGAATACTATTTTAAAAGCATCCACATAAAACACCCAATCTGAGTATAATCGGACCCCGATCTCCTAAAAGTCAAACCCTCAGTACCCTGGAATGCCATTAATAGGCCTGAGTACCCGACTATATACTCTATTCGTCAGACACAACTTTCGCGGCTAAAATGGAAGCATATAGTGTAATACAAGTTTGTCGTCTTGTGTGTCTGACAAAATGAAAAGCATTTTGCATATGTGACATGGGACATAAGCCGGCACACACAGCAGCTGACAAGGAGGCACACCAAGATACCCTACCTAAATTTTTTTCAATTTCAACCACCCGTAAATCAGATATTTTAGTGTTCGATTAAAATCTTTGCATCGGATACTCTACTAAATTTGCACCGTGTTCGTATTCTATACTCATATAGCGGATACTAACAATTAGACTGGCAAACTTTTACTCTTGCCAAACCTGAACCACACCAAATCATCTTGCTCACGTTTCTTCAACAAATATAGCACATGCTCAAATGTCTCGTAGGTTAGTTGGTAAATCATTTGAGAAATGACACACATGACCTAGATACAATATATGTTGGCACCATTTTACCATTATGGCTCCTTTTACAAGCGAAAAATATATAAAAACAATTACACGACATTTTATGATGTTAACCTCATAAATGAGTAGACAAACTGGTTTACATGTATCGACTTAAATGATCTATACAATAATCCACGTGTTACAGAGGAAATATTGTGAACTTTTACCTGGTTCAGGTGATACAAACTTCTCTAAGTCAACAACCAGCATGTTGGGCTGTCAAATCATAAGCTTTAACGTAAGCTAGTGCATAGATAACATAATACATCACTAACCATGACTGACTACTTTCATATGCTATTCAGAGATGCCCAGATGAATAATTTACGAGAACTAAATACAAGTTTGAACCATCAAGAACCTACCTCAACAAGCGTCTCCTCAAATGCGATAGCCAACAGTTTATCCTTAAAAAAGAAGTGTGTGTGTCATACAATGCCAGGAAATTTTTAAAACAATAAATATGACCAGCTTAGAAAATAAAATTACCAGCCAGCCAGCAATTCCAGGAAGTTCTGTCACATCGAGGCCATGATTAAATAGGGGTTTGACAGTCATCTGAAAGTACGGAGGTTCAGCAAAGCATACACGCAATCGGCTGATGAATGGCCAACATCGTATAAACTTCACTCCAATTAATACCTGAATACAACCAAGATTCCAACTCTTATAAAGCAAGTAATGAATTAGGGACTACGCCTCTTAAATCCGTCAACTATAGAAATAGCATTATTTCATTATGTTATCTTTGCCATCATCGATCACACGCAGAAATCAGGACATATACAAGAAAATAGAATTGTGTTTTGCTAGTTCCTCTACCAGGCATGCTTGTTACATGAGTTAGAAGGGGGGAAATAAAGAGCTGCTTTTGTCAGAACAAAAACGTCGCATTTTAATTTATCCTATAAGCATTTTGAAGCTCAACTAGTAATCTGAGTATATGCAGAAGAATATCCTAGGCCAAATTAACTATTCCAAACTAGAAAGAAGCACGACAATCTAGCGCTTTTATTTCGATGGCCATCACCCCCAAGAGTAGGCCTTGCATGCATCATTTTTTTTATGTTTTTACCTCATGCTATTCCCTAAAACATTTGCTCACAACCAAACCCTAGCACCAAACATTATCTGGGCGTATGAAACGTAGGAAAAAAATTAAAAAGAAAATTTAATATGGATAGAAAGAAGGTAGGGGAAATAAACAAGTGAAAGGTAAATTTACGGGACAAAAAAAGTCGAGCTCCTCAGGTTCTCATCCACTTGGATTCATACCAAGTTTTCTTCATTTCCAAAACATTATGCTTGATTATTCTCCAAATGGAAAATAACCAGAGAGTCACTGATTTCTATAGTACCTTCCCTTCAACATGCATGCCAGTCAGGTGCATTTTGGCCACCATTCCGAATCCCAGTCTCTTCCTCAATTTAGCAGACAGAATTGCACTCATATCATCTGCGGTCAAGAAATTCAATCCAAGCTCCAAAACCTAAAATGAATACAACTACCGAGTCTTATTCCTACATATCATAATTCAAGAATACACACATATATCAAAATGCCAATCTAACACATCTAACACAGTAACACTGATTACAAATAAAAGGGTACTAACCAGATGGTCATCGTCAGTAGATTCACGAAGAACCCGGATTTCAGTGAACAATGGTGGTGTCCTTCCCAAATACAACTGTTGAACCACAGCTTTTTTCTAAGAATTAAGATTACATCATCAGCATGTTAAAAAAAATATGAGTAACAAACTTACATATTTCTTATCGACCCTAATAGTGCTCACTTAACCTGTTGCACTACTACCAGTAGTCTAATCAAAACCATCTTTCCTTCCACGTTATTTTACTCTTCACACTATTCTTTCTTATTATACTTACGATTAAGTACTCCCATATACCTTAGTCTAGTCAACGTAACGAAAGACCAGACGTATGGAACCATGTCATTTGGTTACATAAACATAAACATCTCCAACATAACAGTAGCAGCAACATCAACCGCAATTGCTCAATAACTCTAGCCTGTGGTGGGGTAAGGGGTATCGAGTGTATGGAGCCTTAGCCTTAAAATTACAAGATAAGTGATATATGAAGCTCCAAAGCTCACACAGTAAAATATTGCATAAAAGGGGAAGACCTCACCACAGACCAAATGAAGATATAAATGGTCACTGAATTTGTGTATCTATGACGAGATTGACGACGCTTAGAAAGAGCATAAATATCCACTAGTATCTTAAAGAAAGCATGTATAGATACGTAATGAAGCTAATCGCATCATATCTGTTCAAGACAACTATTTCTAATTTTCCAAGGATCTTAGATTGTCAGCAATCCAAACAAAGCTTTATTATCTAACGACCTAAAATGCCTCGAGAAATATAGAATCACTCAGAAAGATTGGTAAAATTTGCTCAGTAAAACACAAATGACATAAATCATAACACTTAATCAGCAATTACGGAGGCATACAACAGTCCACGGCTTGTACTTCTCCAGGAACCAAGGTATGATGGCAAGAAATATTCTCTGGGATACTAATGGCTCGATACAAATGGTCCACATTTTCTCGACTGCATAATTCAGCCATCTCACTGTCTCAGAATCAGTTAGTACCTGAAAACACGAAATAATGGAAAAAAAGGTTCAAAATTTAAGCTTTCTACATACAAAAACTAATAATCCACAATGAATGTACACAACTTTACCATAGCGAGGTAAGGGGATCAATGTACGCAGCTTTACCATGATAAATGGAACCGACTGAGTGTTAATACACGATATAAGAATCAGTGACATTAAGTGGGATATTTTGATTTGTTCCGTCATTATCTAAAGCCACATAAGTACATAACAGTAAGTCACTAGCTCCCTCAAAAATGGAATCTAATCCGCCTATCCATCCATCCATCAAATCTCATAAAAGAACAGAAACCCAATGTAAAGTAGATTCAGACACATTAAAGAAACGCATTAACAAAAAGTTTGCAAAAAAAAGAAAGATACCCTTCTTTGATTAGCTGATTTTCTTTCTTCAAACTGCATTCTCCTCCTTAATCTCATAGAGTATATTTCATGCACCTATACCAAAAATAAAGAAGAAAATAAATCACTAATATCTTAATAGTTGCATTCACTACAGTAAATACATATTTACATCACAAAAAAGATATGCTATATCATGATCAACCAAAAAAGTGTTAGATAGTGAGGTTTTACAACACCACCACCAAATTAAAACCACCTCAATATGAAAACCAGCCACAAACGAGATTAGAGGGGATCAGATGTACGCAACCAAAAAGACTAACCTTTTAAGACCAATGGAAATATTATCAAAGGTGGCCTTAGCCCATATGAAACAATTAAAACAGTACAACCACCAACTAGTATTATCAAAGGTGGACATATGAAACAAACGAGTTTATCTCTCTCTTCAAACGGCTTATTTAGGTCTGAAATAAAGAGGGGGGAATTTGTGACCATTTTACGGCAAAATGTGACCACTTATGGGAAAACAAGTTATCATAAACTGTACCACTAGCTCGGCCATTGTGACCATCTCAACCAAAACCCCGTGGACTTCTGTCACACTGGCTTCGATACCATGATAGATGAACCGTTTATCTCAACGGTGATGTTTAATGCTCAACTATTATATTTATATCCTATTAACTACCACCAGCTATAGATTAAGGCACGGGCAGCTATATAGTAGCAAGGGATAACATTCGCCACCTTAAATCCAAAAAAATATATTTAAAATTATCGATTTCTGCTACTCAAAAATCATACTATGAGGCCTTAGCAAATCTAAAATTTCGTTTCTAGCTCCGCGCTCATTAAGGTTACCAAAAGACATAAGGGGGGTCGGATATACGCAGCCAAAACCCGAAAACAAGAAACTCAATATTCACCACCTAACATCAAATAACAATAACAATAATATAATAACAATAAGAAATAAAGATTAAAACTTGAAATGATGCAAACCTGGTGTAAGTAAATTAAAGCAATCAAGTAGAAGATTGAGTGACAACAATTGTATAAATTGAGAAACCATAGTAAAACCAGAACAATGCCCACATGATGAATCATTGAAATCTCTGTTATCACCATTTTTGTAGCTCAATCCAGCTTAAAACAAGCTATAAAAAGGTAAAAAAAAAAAAAAAGATCAAAACTTGATTAATTATCAAAACCCATGTATTAATCAATCATGGGTAGTTGTTAAATAAGATTAAAATGATTAAATCTAGTAGATAAGTATTAAGAATTGTGAAGAAAAGGGGTTGAAAGTTGACTTATTGTGAGGTAAAAACAACAATAGTGAAGAAATTAATGGAATATAAGGAGTATATATATATCTGAGAAAAAGACAGAAACTGGAAATTGAACAGAGAATGAGTGATGTTACATTATACGGTAAGAGTTTTGGGACTTTTAAGATGGAAGATACGCAACTGAAACTCTTAAAGTGTATGCAACAACTGAGTTTGCTTGTGTTGGATCCCACATGGATCCGAGGACCGGATACGGAAAAAAGAAACACGTAACTGATGTATTACATTATATATTTATATATTTATATATTTATATCAGAATTTTTGTATTTGAGTTTACATGTATGGTTTCTGAACATTCAAAGTTTATTATTGCTTAAATTTTAATTTTTTGACAGCATAATACAAAATTAACTGAATTTAAATGTATAATTTTTGAGCAAAATTGTATTTTTTTAGTTAATGTTTAAGAAATAAGTTCAAAAACTTTATAGTAAAACCCGTAATCTTTAAAGCAATATTTAAAAACGTTATTATAAAACTCAATCAGTTATTTTTGGCTATATTTTTAATTTTCTTGATTTAACAATAAAGCGTAAAATACCAAATCATATTGCAATGTGTTGGAAATTTAAGTGTGTGAAATAGTATGCGACTTTTGTTTATAACTACAGTATGTGATTGAGAGCGGATATTATGTAACTCGGACTAGTATAGAAGTATTTAATACAAAAGTGTTCAAGAGTCTAATTTGGCTATTTTACTAAATAAATCGTGCTTTAGAGCATTTAGAGAGAATTGAGCATCCTCTTGACCATCTCTCTCCTCTAAGATGACATTCTCTCTATTATGGATATTATGTTGAATGTCCTCTTGCATAGAGTAAGATGAGTGCTTCCTCTACTTTTAGAGAAAAGGAGACATAGGCGCTTGTGCCCACTAGCTACTATTTATTTGCCATGTGAATTATTGGCATTTATTTTTTTTCTTTTGTAACAAGTTGAAATGCAAAAAAATGGCTAGAGGATAAATAAGAGGATACTCTCTATTGTGGCCAAAAATATATGAAAAGAGGATGAACATAGTGAAAATGAAGGTGGGTCATAGAGATTGTGTTGTGTCAAAAAATGAGAGGGTGAAAGAGCAAATAAGAGGATTCTTTCATCTCTCTATTGTGGATGCTCTTAGCTCACATACTTGTGTTAGACACTCGACATTTAGATATGAGTATGAAGACGAGGCATATCCGTCTTCTATGGAGACGGGTTAAATCCCCTCTCACAAAGAGCCAAGTGAGAGAGCAAGTGAGGATCTATTTAGTTTTCACTTGCTCTTCCATTTGCCTCCTTTTAAGAAGAAATTCGACCTAAAAACGGATATGCCTCGTACACAATGAGACCAGTTGATTATTACTACCACCTCTACACAACTACAGCCTTCCATGTTTGATTATTTCAAAGAATAGATTTAGAAATAATATTGTGAGTTACATACACTTGCAGTGTGTGAGGCTTGAACGCGTGTTTATCGGTGTGTTCATGTTAGGCCAGCTGTACTTTTTTGAAGTCACAAAATCTTGGAGACTGGGAAAGCTAGTTGACGATAATTATTGTGTAAGACCATTTTACTTTATCAAATAGTCGTTCAAACGAGACTTTAAAAATATACAAGTGTTTTTAGCTAATAAATTGTCCTTCAAGCTTGTAACGCACAAACGAGACTTAATGATACAAAAAATACTTATAAAAGAAGTAAAATGTATTTTCAAAATAACAAGTTTCATTTCTAACCGTCTTTTCAAAAGACCTCTCACAATCCCTCATTCATTTACAACTTGTGAGAGGTCATTTTAAAGTAACGAAAATGTTCGTCTTCAATTTGTGTTTTCCAAAACTGTATACAGTAGAAATTGCACTACACTAATTTTCAATTTGTGTTTACCAAAACTATACAGTAGAATTGCACTACACTAATAATTCAAGATATTTATTCCAACATTTTAAAATGAGACAAATATCAAGTTGCTCTCAAACTTTTCTACATTTATTATAAAACTTCTCATATAAGGCATGTGCCTTGATCATCATCATTACACAACAAAGTCTCGGAAGCTGCATGACAATTGACAATAATGTATATTGTTTTTATTATAATCAAGGGGCCAACCCCGAAAGAACTAGTTAGCTATTACACGGGAAATAGCCACGCTTCAAGAACGTCCTCTTGAAGAATAATATGAAGCTTTGTCGACTGTGGGTATGTAGATAATCCAAAATAACAATGTAGGAAGTACATTAAAAAGAACACAAAAGTTCCATAGTAAACTACAAAGATATGATATGATACTCAAATGTTAAATACAATTATCTCAATCAAGACTAACAATAATATTAGCACAATGCCTCAAGCTCGGTCAGATATACGTAACCTTACCCTAAATCTCGAGAACCCATGATGAAAACTGAGCTGCGATTTGCATTGACAGACTGCTAGTAGTGAACCATGATAAGTCGAGCATTACATTGCAGCAAGCGTACCAATCAGCTTTTTATCACTGGAAGAAGCAGAACACTATCAAAAATATTATGCTGCAAACCTGCAATATCATGAGATGCTATAGGTAGCATAAAAAAACTGCAAGCCGAATTTTAGATGCTAATTCATCTTGGTATCATCATAAATTACTCACGAGTGACTCAAACGAACTGCAGTGAAGTTCATCTTGATCAAAACTAGACTTATAGAAACTTCAAAATTCCAAATGCGCGCTGAGGATGCTCTAACAGATTCACATTTTTCTGGTAAAGGATAATTGACACCGACAAGGGGACAAGTACAACATCAGCCAAATATCGTGTTTGAATCACATAGTGTTCCGCATAACTTCCTTGTATGCTGACCCTCAAATATCTCTAGTTCTACATAACCAGTGGAACCTGGCAAGAGGCAACATTGAATTTGATATCGCGTGCAATAAAAGGTTCACCACATAATTGAAAGCAAAATTCGCACCTCTGAAAACTCGAATATTGAACACATGAGACCATAAGGAATCAGTTCAAGATTATAAGAGTATAACATTAAGCCAATGATACCGACAATATGACAGGTGGTCGACATTTACATCAACTTAACAGCAAAATGAACTTTTCCTCATGAGATATTACTACTGAAGGGTTCTGAACTTCTGACATACATGCACTGATCAAACTGCATATGTTATACTCCGCTGTCAACACCGAAAGCACCATCAAGGACTAAACGTAACATAAAAGACGTATAAATTTACTGTATAGAGTAAATGTTGAAGAAGAAATGGAATACCTTGCAAATGAGGGAGGAGAGCCTCAAAAGGGTGAGCGGAAAAGATTATAGCAAGGTTACGGTAGAAGAAAGGATGGAACACTCTCCAAGTATGGTCTAATCTTTATACTCCGTACTTGCCGATATTTCTTCGACTCTCACCCAAACTCACTTACCTTATATGACACACTAAACCTCATAGAAATTGGTTGAGCCACAGAGCATCTTCTACTCCACCCCGAATTTCTTCATGATTGAAAATGTGTAGATTTAGCCCTTCTCCGCCTTCTTGATCTGCCACTGAGGCGAAGTGATACTTGTCCTCTCCGTAGCCTTACACTACTACCGTAATTTCTCCTTCTTCTTCTCCTTCTCCGTCTTGTCCCCTCTCTATAGGACTCTCTCTTTCGACCAGCTTTGAGCCAAATTCATCATAGATATTCTCACCCTCAGAAAGCGAGGGACTAATGTAACCCAACTCAATATCCCGGCTCAATTGTCTCCGGAGGCGTTGACGACCACGGTAAACACGTTTAGTGTGGCGGATCTTATGCCAGCAGTAACAGCACACATAGTCTAATGTGAACCAATAAGTTTCACAAGCAGCCCAACACATCTTACAAAGGCTTCTTGTTATGCATTGGCATAGCCCCAACTTGTAGAACAAGTACAAGAATAATAGACCTACATCCACCATCAAAGAAGTAATCAAAGCGACAGAGCTCACACACAAAAGATCGAATTAATCCAACAAAAACTTGTACATGGCGGTTTTACACTTTTACACAAACTTTATGGTAAAGCCGCTTGCTATTTTACTTGAGTACTCTAAAAAAAGTAGTCAACAAGGTTTTTATGTGTATATTTTGGTAACTAAATGATGATTTTACAATAAGTTATCATAAAACGGTTTTGCAAGAGATTTTTCAAAATTATCATTACTGCGTATTTAGGAAGAAATGGATAGGTAACCTGTAACTGTTATACCATCTAAGTTTTTTATAGTAGCGAAAAGCAAAAAAAGATGAGTTTGTTTGCAATTCAAAACTGAAGTTAAACTTACAAATATAACAAAGGCAGCAGGCCAGCAAGAATCTGAATAAATCAAGGATGCATATGTGCTCGATAAAACATACGACATCCCACATTCCACCACATATGTTCCTGTTGCATCAATTCGTTTGATCTTGTAAGTCACAGGCAATAAGAAAAACACAAGAAAAAAACAAGAAGAAGATAGTATCAATAGAGGCGTTTTTAGATAGATTGCTTCAAGCCTTCACGGTCATGTACAACGAAAACTGCGTCAAAAATTGCATATAATTTGCAAAATAAACAGTTTAATGCTTCCTTGAATCATATTCAAAAGCCAAAGAAAATTGAGTATATGTCTCTTTATTAATGGAAAGCTACCCATAATGCTTCCTTCCACCGTATTCCAGAACCAAAGAGAAACCGCGTATCCAACTCTAGTTGTAAAATGGAAAACTACCCATAATGCTTCCTTCCTTCGTATTCCAAAGCCAAAGAATATTGAGCATCCGACTCTATATTCAACCCATAATGCTTCCTTCCATCATATTCGAGAGCCAAATAAAATTGAGTATCCGGCTCTATATTAAATGGAAAGCTCCCCATAATGCTCCCTTCCATCGTATTCCAAAACCAAAGAGCAACCGCGTATCCAACTCTATATGTAAAATGGAAAAGTACCTATAATGCTTCCTTCCATCGTATTCTAAAGCCAAATAATATTGAGCATCCAACTATAAAATGCGTCCCATAATGCTTCCTTACATGATATACTAGAACTAAAGAAAAATCGAGTATCCAACTCTATACTAAATAAAAACTACTCATAGTGCTTCCTTCCATCGTATTCCAATCTATATTAAATGAAAAGCTATCTGTTAAATTTCACAATCGGGCCTGGGTCCAACCCGTACTGAGGAGAGAGAGTCCACTTTATAAACCCAATGGGTTTCCACTCTAAAACCAATTGGCAATAGAGGGAGTAGCCCATTGCCTTATAAGGTGGTAAACTCTCCCCTCTTTTATCAATGTGGGATTACACTCACATGTGGGAAATCGGGTTTCTTCACACTCCCCCTCACATGTGAGCCCACTTTAATCAGACTGGGGGGCTTTCTGGCCTCTCTTCCAGCTGTCAAGCAAACCGGTGTTATTCTTCAACGGCTGCGATTTCTTGCCCAGTTTTTTTTTTCTTCTATGCCCAGGTCTTTTTACCATGGGCTCTGATACCATGTTAAATTTCACAATCGGGCCTGAGTCCAACCCGTACTGAGGAGAGAGAGTCCACTTTATAAACCCAATGGGGTTCCACTCTAAAACCAATTGGCAATAGAGGGAGTAGCCCATTGCCTTATAAGGTGGTAAACTCTCCCCTCTTTTATCAATGTGGGATTACACTCACATGTGGGAAATCGGGTTTCTTCACACTCCCCCTCACATGTGAGCCCACTTTAATCAGACTGGGGGGCTTTCTGGCCTCTCTTCCAGCTGTCAAGCAAACCGGTGTTATTCTTCAACGGCTGCGATTTCTTGCCCAGTTTTTTTTTTCTATTAAACGATATTTGGCGATCTTGTTACCATCTTCAGAGATACGGTCACATTGTGCATATTGTATTTTAGGCAATGCATTATACTTATCTTCTATCTTAAGATATAGTACTAGTATATATTCTAAGATTATAATTTCTGTCATATCATCAATAATATGTTTAATCATTTCTCAAAGTTTCCTTCTTGTGTATCAAATTTCTTCATGGCATCAGAGCAGGTCTGATCCTGAGGACACCTTCCGCACACATTTTTTTTAAAACAAATTTTTAATCATGGTTAGAGTAAATGGCGATGGCAAGAAAGGCAGCGGAGGCAACATTAAAAAAATTGCCCCGACATCACCATTATGTTTACATCCATCAGAAAGTCCGAATCTTAAATTGACTCAAACCATTCTCGACGCCAAGAATAAATTGGGGTTCGTCGAGGGAATAATGAAACAGCCGGTCGTTGGTGAAGGAGAAGAAGAACGGCGTGGCGGACGTGGCCAAGGGCATGGTGGCAGAAGACAAGGCGGAAACCACCAGGCAGCCAATGTTACCACGACAGGTAAAAGAGAACAGAATTTTACAGCAGCAGAGGTAATTCAGTTACGCAATTTATTGGCAGCAAAGTCGGATGGAAATCAAACCAATTCAGGTATGGATCATGATATCAATAATTGGCTAATCGACAGTGGTGCGTCACACCATATGACAGGACAAAGATCTTTGCTTTCCAATATCAGCGTACAAAAACCGTCAACTGTGACCTTGCCAGATGGTTCAGAGATCATAGCACGAGAGCATGGAGAACTTGTGTTGAGCGATAATTTCGTTTTAAAAGACGTTCTATATGTTCCAAAATTAACTTGTGATTTAATTTCCGTAAAACAATTGATTGAGGAAAATAATTGCGTTGTGACATTTTTTCATGATCATTGCACCATACAGGACCAATCTACGAGGATGAAGATTGGACGGGGTGAGCACCGTGACGGGGTCTATTTTTTGAAGACGGAGCAAGTGCGAGTATCACGAACTAATGAAAGGGGAGATGCGCGCCTTTGGCACAAAAGACTAGGCCATCCGTCTCACAGTGTTTTACCAAATTGTGGTAATTTAATTGGTTTTAATTTAAGTTGGAACAATAATGAGGTATGTGACGCGTGTTGTCGAGCGAAACAAACAAGATCCGTTTTTAAAGCAAATAACAAAATTAGTGATGAATTGTTTAACCTTATTCACTGTGACATATGGGGACCATATCATCAGTCAAGTTTTTCGGGGTCACATTATTTTTTGACGATTGTTGATGATAAAAGTAGACATGTATGGGTTCAATTGATGCGAGATAGGGGAGATATTTGCCGTTTAATGATGAATTTTTGCAAAATGGCATTAACCCAATTTGGGAAGCAGGTCAAAATAGTGCAGAGTGATAATGGCACGGAATTTTTTTCCGGACCATTAAAGGAGTATTATAGTGATAATGGCATGATTTTCCGAAGTAGCAATGTTGACACCCCACAACAAAATGGTAGAGTAGAGCGAAAGCACAGAAATATTTTAGAGCGAGCTAGAGCTCTTCGATTTCAAGCTAATCTACCCATTAAGTTTTGGGGGGAGTGTATTTTGACTGCGGCCTATTTGATCAACAGAACACCTACTCGAGTCTTAGATGGATTAACCCCATATGAAGTGTTGCATGGAACACAGCCTGTATTAGAAAACTTGCGTGTTTTTGGAAGCCTTTGTTACGCTCACAACAAAGATCGACCTAAAGATAAATTTAATGAACGAGGAAAAAGGTGTGTCTTTATCGGTTACCCAAGTTCCAAAAAGGGGTGGCGAGTTTATGACATTAAGAGTCGGAAAATTTTTGAGTCTCGAGATGTGATTTTCTATGAACACACTTTTCCTTTTGTTGATAATGGTTCCACGAGCATAAATGACGAAACTGCACGAACCAAAATAAATGAACCAATGGTGGTAGATGAACCAATAGTGGTAGACCCTATTCTTGTTTCACCTAGTCAACAAGAAGAAGAGGAAGGAGTCGTTACTAGGGAAACAGGGAAAATAGTCACAACCCATGATGAGAATGAGGGAGAACACGCATCTTCGAATACAGAGACAGATGATGCATCTCCAAATAAAGAGGCAGACCAACCCAGAAATGATGGAAGTAATACACAGGCAGATGGACAGCATGGGCGTGGAGCTCGTCAACGTTTCGAACCATACTGGAAGAAGGACTATGTGTGTAAAACTGCTCGCATTATAGACCCCACAACAAATGCTCAATCCGTTCAGTCATCATCCGCAAAGAAAGGTACTTCTTATCCTATAGCAAATTATGTCACAACCAATTGTTTTTCCCTTAATCACAGGAAATTTTTGGCTCGTGTTGATGCTATGGAAGAGCCAAATTGCTATGAAGATGCGGTGAAACAACAAGACTGGCGAAATGCTATGACCAAAGAGATAGAGGCGCTTGAATTAAATGGAACATGGAAAATAGTTGGCTTACCTAAGGGTAAGAAACCAATTGGGTGTCGTTGGGTATACAAGATAAAATTGAAAGCAGACGGAACTATTGAGCGCTATAAAGCGCGATTAGTGGCACAAGGATACACTCAAGTTGAAGGAATCGATTTCCATGAAACTTTTGCACCAGTCGCAAAAATGACAAGTGTGCGATGCTTGCTTGCAGTAGCCGTGTCTAAAGGATGGGGAATAGAGCAGTTGGATGTGAACAACGCTTTTCTTCACGGAGATTTAGACGAAGAAGTCTATATGAGATTACCCCCGGGAATTCAAGGGCAAGGACCGGGCAAGGACCGGGCAAGGTATGTAAGCTTTTGAAATCCTTATATGGACTTAAACAAGCATCACGGAACTGGTTTGCCAAACTCACGAGTTCTCTAACAAGGTATGGTTTTGTCCAATCGCTAGCCGATTACTCTCTTTTTACTTACAATAAAGATGGGATTTTTATTGGATTATTGGTGTACGTCGATGATATGATTATTGTAAGTAGTGACAAAAATGCTAGTGATCGACTTAAAGCCTTTCTTGATCGGAGTTTTGGGGTAAAAGACCTTGGTCGTTTAAAATATTTTTTGGGAATTGAGATAGCCTCGAGTGCAAAGGGACTTTTCCTAAGTCAACGGAAATATGCTTTGGAACTAGTGAAGGAAGCAGGAATGGAAGGGTGTAAACCCGTGTATACGCCTATCCAACCAAACCATCGGTTGGCACTAGCTAAAGGTGAAGTTTTACATAATCCGTTGAAGTATAGGAGATTGGTAGGTCGTCTTATTTATTTAACGATAACGAGGCCAGATTTGGTGTATTCAGTTCACATTTTGGCTCAATTTGTACACGCCCCAAGACGAGAACATTTGGATGCCGTCAATAGGGTTATACGTTACATCAAAAGCAGCCCGGGAAAAGGAATAGTGCTCGGCAGAAGCATTAATTTGTCTTTGCAAGGTTATTCGGACTCGGATTATGCCAGTTGCCCATTATCCCGACGTTCTATAACTAATGAGAAATCGAGTATCCAACTCTAATGCATTAATGCTACCTTCAATCGTATTCCAAAGCCAAAGAAAACCGGGAATTCAATACTCTTACGAGTTAAGTCAAATCGTAAAATACCCATAATGGCATAATGTCAAAACATGACCCCAAAATCGCAATGTACAAATTAGAAAGAAATAAATGAAGAGACATACTGGCATGATCGACCAAAAATGGATTTAAGCGGGGCAGCGACGGCATTTCCTATCACGCCACCGATATCACTTAGAGCTTTACTTGTAGATGCCCCCATACACAATCATACTCTTCTACAAATTAAGAAACAAAACATTAATTAATATTCAAAATCAAACATATTAGTATTAAAAATGAGAGACTATAAAAAATTGGGAATTAATTAGTGAAATCAAGTAGAATTACTTACCAAAATAATCGTAAAAGTAGAAAATAGGAGGGATTTAGGATGATTTATGCCCTTGAAAATGCTTCAATTTTGTGTTCAATTTGCTAGGGTTTTGCTTTTTTTGGGGATTTTTTTTGGATTGAGAAAGGGCGCCAAAAGTAAAGCCGACGGTTGGAGTTGGTTAATTATTTGGAATATTATCCAAAGAAAGCGAGCCCAATAAGTAATTTGATCCAGTCATAGAAGATAATCTTTGCATTTGTAACGAGTTTCAGTCGGTTATTTGGTCTCATACTAGTCGGATTAATAATAGTGTAGCGCATTCTGTAGCGCATATTAAGCCTAGGACCTTTGGCAAATTGGTATGGTTAACTAAGCTATCCTTTGGCTGCGAACAATGCTGTATTATTTGATCTTGCGCTAATGAAGTACCCATATTACCCTTTGGGTACTTTCCTCAAAAAAAAATATAAGTAATTTGATCCTATATTTATATATTTGTCCACTTGTCATTAAATATTACTATCCATAGTGGTCTCCTCCATTTCCTAGGTTTGTCAACAGGAAAGATAAACAAATGACTGAGACAAATAAACTACGGAAAATTCACATGTTACCCCCGAGGTTTGCCATTTTGCACGAAATACCCAAAATTTTGATTTAGAAAACTTTAAGAGGTCATAAATCGTGTTTACGAGATCATAAAGTGACGATTTTTTTTTCAAATCGATCATCTTTCCGAGAACTACGATTTGAAAAAAAAAATTATTGTATTTGGATCCCGTAGCTAGGAGTTATTGCATGTCAAAGTTTTTTTGACCGAACAAACTTTGAGCGAGCATATCTCTTGGTTACGAATTCCGAACTAGGCAATTTTTTTTTTCAAATCGTAGTACTTGGAAAGACGATCGATTTGAAAAAAAAAATCGTCACTTTCTAATCTCGTAAACACGAGTTATGACCTCTTAAAGTTTTCTAGATCAAAATTTTGGGTATTTCGTGCAAAATGGCAAACCTCGAGGGTACCATGTGAATTTTCCGAATAAACTATGAAGTACTCCATATCTCCTATCAATTATTCAAGCGCTAAATTTCTTATATTGGAGTAAATATTATAAATTCTGTTAGTGATTAAAAGTGGAAGATGTAATTACGTTGCTCGATTACTTTTTTCTAACAAAAAGTAAGATTTTTAAAATTCTAATCAATTTAACTAGAGGGATGTTTCATTTTTGCTTGTCACTTTTGGGCAAAAATGGTCGAGTTTAAAAATCTCATGATTTCTTAATTTCTATATAATGGAGAAATTGATTTACCTATTTCAGTAGGTAATTAACAATGTCGGGTACAACTAACTTCCTATATAAGCAACTAAACGTTATTTAAATTCACATGAATTTCATCTAGGAACTTAATTCTAGTGAGTTTAATTTCCCTATTGAATTGTAATCCCGTAAAATCAAACAACGCAAACTTTAGGTAATAAATGGCGAGTTTATTGTCATAAAATTAAAGTAATAGTATCTAGACTACTAATTTATCTAATTCGAATTATTCAGCTCTTCAAATTTACACTCATTTAATTTTATAGTCACCTATAAACACACTTTGGGGATGGTCTCGTACTTTCTCAGCGTGAGACTGTCCATTTTTAGTTACAAAGTTTATTGTACTTCATTATATTTTATTTATTATTGTAAATCCACACCTTAGATGCCATATATCAACTAATTCAGTGTCTGAAGTTTAAGTGTCCCATAAATTTAATTTCCAACCATTTAGGATCGAAACACTTAAATTTAAATAGATACGGTTTTATAATTTGACATTAAATTTAAGTTATTGAGTATATTGTGACTAATTTTATTTTATTTATTAATGTAAACTCATACTTTATATGCCACATCTCATACCAATTTCAGAAACTCAAGTTTAAGTGCCCCATAAATTTACCTTTCATTTCAAACACCTAGGATCCAAACACCTAAATTTAAATAGATACGATATCATAATTTGAGATTATAAATATCATACAATATATTCTGTCTTTAAACCGTGTTATTAAATAAATAAAAAACAACATGCTTCATCAATCGTGTACAATGGACAGCAACAAAAGTTTAACCAATCATATGCATAAATGCATAATGCATTATCATCCCTACGACCCCAAACCCGAGCTCTAACTTCAACTCAAACCCGACTCAAACTCGAACTCGATCTCGATCTCGATCTCGACCTCGAACCAACACTCATTTGGCTGTTTTTGCAGGGAGTTACATGCGCCCATGGCACATAGGGGCCCCATATCATAAAACAACAAACCCAACAAATATGGAGCATTTGACAGTTGACAGTGACACAAAACAGCATTACTGTATTTCTTATTTCTCCATTGACGATCACATTTTTTAACCCAAAAAAAATCATACCAAATCAAATAAAATCCACCTATTTTTCCCCATCAATTCGCTGAATCAACCCATTAATTCACTATTAATTACAAATGCTGAAGTTCCAATTATTAATCCCAAGAATTTCTCTATTATCACCCAATAAAATCTGCAACTTTCCCATCATAAATCCCTCTTCTTTGATCACAACAATTAAATCATCATCATCAATTAATTCAAAAATGGGGTATCATACGACGCCGTCTCATGCATCAAAGTACTTAATTAGACAGCTTTTTGAGAAGGATTCTTCTACTTATACTTACCTTCTTGCTGATGTTTCTCACCCTGATAAACCTGCTTTGGTTTGACCCTCTTTTCTCTTTCTCTCTCTATTTTTTTGGGATAAAGTTTTGATTTTTTTATTTTTTGGATGATTTTATGAATTGGGTTTTTTTTATGTATGATAAAGTTATGATCTTGGTTTGATTTGGGTTGAAATTTTGTGATTTGGGTATTTTAGTTTGATGGTGTTCTTGCAATTGATCTTATTTGAAACTGTCATTAGCTTAATCAATAAGTCTCGCTGTAAACGGTCACATAACTCACATTAAATGTGACCCATTTAAGACGAAATGTTACCCTCATCATTTTGTAAGCTATAACAGGTTGTTTTTCACATAGTCATATTTGTCGTTAAAATGGCTAGATTTATCCGTCTTTAGCTGAAGACAAAATTGGTTGTGATGCTCAAGTTAAGACGGCTTCTTTTAATGCTACGTGGTTCATTTAATGATTCCTATAATAATTACCTTGTAATTTTAAGACGGTTTTAAGCAAGACTAGCTCAACTATATGAATTACTCCCATCATTTGTTTACTTTTTAATTATTTATGACGGGTATTTTTAATCAAAGGTAAGCAAATGAATAGGAAACAGGCAGTGGTGGAGCTAGGGGGCAGATAAAATTTCCGAAGTTTTTAGTTAAATTTTCCGGAATTTTTTCGAGTGTACCTTTTGTAATTACTAATTAGTCGTTCACCCCCCTAAGTTCAATTCCTGCCTCCGCCATTGGACAGGGAGTATGATTTATTCTGCTCCTTTCTTGCATGTGATTTACTTGTAGTTTTATGCAATTGATAAGTTGCTGGATAAAATTTCAGACTTTTCTAGTTTTTTAATGGTTGAATTTTGATTAAGACAGATAGGGGATACAACATCAATTGATGTGTATGTTTTAGTTTGTGTGATGTTGCAATCATTGTTACGGTGCTTGTTTTATATAGTGCTGGCAATTTTTCTCTTTTGGATACTATAAAGTTGATGACTTTTATACTTGGTGTCTCGGTGGTCGTATAGGAGACAGTGTAGTAGGGACTAGGAAATTTTGGGAAGACTACTAAGGAGCAAGTTTAGGATCGCGCTGATGAATCCCTCAGTAGGTAGCAAAATTGGCGCAATTTTTTTTTCTGTATCTTGTATGAGATTTATATGGAGGATTACTGAAGGGGTGTTTTGAACTTGAGCCACCGCGTAACCAATGCAATCACAATCCTTAGAACTGTTCTTGAAATATTTGGGATTCTGGGAATCTGAGGTTGCTTTTGCGACCCCATTCTCTTACTTACCTCCCCTTTTAGTATTGCTTTATTTGTTTGTCAGACTAGTGGAGACCTTGGTGGGAATAGATTTATTGCTGGGGTCTAGTACCCTAGTTCCGAACAAACTCCGAAACTTTATACGTTCACGATTAAGGAAGTTCTTGATCTAAACTTGAAAATTTTGGTTTTAGTTTCAAGTTTCTTCTGAAGTCCTCATCTATAAATTTCGAAGGATGCGGTTGAACTTCATTGCTACTGTGATAGTTACCATAGGCTAGTGCATATGTGAGTGATCACCTCATCCCCTAGGTTATTATATATATAAGTGGGTTTTGGTAACTTTTTCTCTGATATGTCGAGCCACTAGCGGAAACGACCTAGACGATGCACTGATCTAAGTTATCACTGCAGCTGATAGACCCAGTGGACAAGACAGTAGACAGGGATCTTTCACTCATTCAAGAACTTGGGCTGAATCTTATATACGCTATGAACACACATGTGCATGCTGATCATGTCACTGGAACAGGACTTCTGAAGGTATTATGGTTTTCGTTCAACTGAATTATTCAATTTATTTTCGAGGAAATTATAAGTAATTCAAGTCAATGTAGCCACTTATTCATCTTGTGGTTTTTTCGTGTTCAGACCAAAGCGCCTGGTGTAAAATCTGTCATTTCAAGAGCAAGCAACGCAAAAGCCGATCTCCTGGTTGAATCCGGTGACAAAATTTATCTTGGTGACCTTTTTCTTGAGGTAAGGATACATCTCGTTCCCAATTTCTTTTCACGTTGTATATTTTGTGTGCCGATATCCTTTAGAGATATTGTTTAGTTGAAATAGAGCCGTAGAAGTGGTAAGGAACTTTCGTGTCTGATCTTCGTCGATATATGAGCTGAACTTCAACATTAGAACGTGCGCTAACAACAACACATTTTTTCAGTAGAAGGTCGTGTGGGCAGCCTGGTATATAATCTCAGCATCGGTTGCGAATTGCAGTTGTGTACTGTGACTGCGCCATATAAACCGTATAGGTCTAGTATAGGCTTCATTAGCTTTTTATCTGCAGAAATATCAGTTAGTATTGGCTATCTTTGGCAACCCTTTATATATCGGAAATAGTCGTGGAAAGCTGAAAATCTTTCATGTAACAGACAATAATTAATACCTCGGCAGACAGAGTTAAAAGATGATAAAAGCTCAGAAGGTGGTGTATACTGAACACTGAACAGCCTCTAGAATAGAACAGTAATAATAACCTTTAAATTAAATGGTGCATATATCTGTTTTCCGCTTTCCAACTTACAAAACTAGCTCTCCTGTATGGCATCACTGCCAATTTCAGGTTCGTCCCACTCCTGGCCATACTGCTGGGTGTGTGACATATGTTACAGGGGATGGGCCAGATCAGCCACAACCAAGGATGGCATTTACTGGGGATGCTCTTCTCATACGCGGGTGCGGGCGAACAGATTTTCAGGTTCTTTTTTCTTTTAAGATGTTTGATTGATCATTTAGTTAATATTACAATTATGTCAGCGAAAGTAAAAGTAAAACCGAAAGTCAAATTCCTCTTCAGATTTTGATTTAACGAGTTTATGGTACAAATGTCTTTCAGGGTGGAGACTCAGCGCAACTCTATAAATCGGTTCATTCAGAAGTAAGGAACTAAATATCTACTCATTATGTTATGTGCAATTTGATACTCACTGCATTTCATTTATAGTCCTCATTTGACTTTCATGTTTTAATGATATTAAGAAAATCATCACTTCAATTTACTACTTCGTCAAACAAGGACAATAAAATTGGATGGAGTTTGAACTACATGAGAATTTTCATCAAATTGAGATTAAATGTGGTATCGTCTCATGGAAGCAGATATTTACTTTGCCAAAGGAGACATTGATATATCCAGCTCACGACTACAAGGGTTTTACAGTTAGTACTGTGGGCGAGGAAGTGCAATATAATCCTCGCTTGTCAAAAGATGAGGTAATGTTCTGAAAACTTATTTTTTCATCATTGCAACCATGAAACTTCAAAGCATCTATTCTATAGGAGATAACTGCCATGTTCATAGATGTCGTTTGTTTATCAAAAAAAAATTATGTTGGTCTTGTGGTGTTATTCAATGCATTGACATGCTAAACATTAGCCAGATTTTAACATGATTGTGGAAATTTTGCAGGAAACTTTCAAGAGCATCATGGAAAGTAAGTTTCGCAAATCATAGTTCTACTGAATATGTTTATTTCTTTAACTGATCAAGTCTCAGAGACTAATTGCTCTGTCTCTGTGATGCAATAAAACAAATTGGTTCTCTAAATTGTACTTCGTTAGTAATACTTTCATTCTGAAATAGATCACACAAATGTGTCCGTTAGGTCAGGTATGAAGATCAGGTCGGGTCTGCGGGTCATATCGGGCTGAGTATCTTTTGAAGTACTATTATTGGGTGATTTTGGGATATGGGTTAGTGAACTGCAAGTCGGTTTGGGTCAATTTCCATTATTTTTAGGCTTGATTGCGTTTGGTTATCGGGTTTGGTTTTTTCCACACCTAGGGGAAGCAATTCTTGACACCATTTTCGTTATGGGTCTTTGTGACAGTGTACATCCGTATTCCTTAAGCTGCATTGTGTAATGTTGTTACCGAGTTGAAGTTTCTAAACTAGTCTTGGTTATGGCAGACCTAAAGCTGGCATACCCAAAGATGATAGATGTAGCAGTTCCAGCGAACATGGTCTGTGGTTTGCAAGATCTTCTTGAAAAGGCTGTGTGACATTCCTTTCTGAATTCCTGCAATACAACAAACATTACTAGTCGATGACATCAAAGGTCGAGTACCAAGCTGAAGTCTGTAGGGGCAGATCAATTGAAGTTCTGAACATACACATGATTGTCGGGGCAATGGTAGTGATCATAAAATGTACTATATTAAGATAAAATACAAGACAAAGTTCTACTGTAATGAGAATGATTCCATACCCTGTTTATTGCTAGGACGGATACCACGGTCTTAAGGGAGGCTTACTGTGCTTGTTATGGACTAATACAGAGTAATCATTGAACCGTAACCCCGTGGTCGATATCTGTCTTATCACTTGTGTGTACTAGTCCAATGTAATGTGTTTGACAAGTTCACATGGTATATGTAGTACTCCGTAGTTGATATGACCATAACATTAACTCGTTGGGATGCGGTGTTGAATTGTGATGGCTTTATAAAGGTTTCGAAGGTTAGCGTGATTGTGATTTGAGGCGGTATTCACAGTTTCTAATTTTCTATGGTATAAGGTGACTTGTTTGCGTCAAGACTGCAATATTTATTATTTCCTCAGTTTGGTCCATGCGTAAATCAGATTAAATTTAGAAAATCTTGCGTAAAACGGTTTTACATTAATATCTACTACTCCTCCGTAAATCATTCAGAGTATCGGGGTTATATTAAATTTAGGTTACTTTCAAATCTACTTTGAATTCAGACTGCATTAGTAAATCATTTCGGACTAAATATTCGAATCTGGTAAGTATTCTCTCAATTTCCTCTCTTCATTACTCATCAATTACTGAGATGTAGCTCGACACCTCCATTTCATTTTTTACGTATCCTCTAGGGAGTATTTCTTTTCAAATACTATAATATCATGAAAAAACGAACTACAATAAATAAAGAAGATTCCGATTCTTGAATCAACCAACTATTTTTCTCATTCTACTTGTCATTTCAATAAGCTGAGATCAATTTTCCCGTTCTATTGTCAATTACCAAACACCTCTGAAGCAACGTTGCTAGCTAAACCTGCTAAACAAACTCGCTAAATCATTCTACTAATCAAATATGGTGCAGTTGGTCTTGCTTCAGACGGACCATTTTGGTCTGAAGCAATAAGACGAGATTTTGTAACCACTTTACAGTTAGATGTAACCACTATTGAAAACAAGTTGATATAAGCTATGGTTACATTTTATCAAAAAGTGGCAACATAATCCCGACGGAATTACTCCGTCTGAAATAAGAATTTGTGAATAGGGTGATGTTAATATTAATATGTAGTTTACCAAACAAAGTCAAAATACAATAGCAAAGCCAATGCATTACGTAACTCGTGACATATTCATGTGTACCAATTTAGCATTAAAGTCGACAGAAAGTTCATCCACATCCTATAAGTGCTATAACCCATGCAATAAAATGTTTGTGGATTAGATATTATTGTACTTGTAGATTTTTTAGAAAGAGAAATAAAAGACTAATGATGATTTCACTGATGACGTAAACAACTACCAATCCATCACATCACATGATTCACATCACAATCTCACATATGTTAGCTAACAATTAGGCAAATCTAATCTTGCATTAACAACTTCAACCTAATAATAACAAAACTAATTTTCCGATTAATAAATTATACATCTGGTGTATTACAACTGATTGTGTAATTTTTGAGTCTTATAATAAATTATTCAAAATTTATTATAAAGATTATGATTTTACTAAAAATATAACGTTGCTAAGAAAGTATATATATATATATATATATATATATATATAAATTCAGTTAATTTTGAGTTTTAAAGTTAAAAAATCAAAACATAACTTATAACCTTTACAAAGAAAAGGTATATATACTCAATTAATAAAGGAAATTTGATGTAATACATCAGATGCGTGTTCCTGTTTTCCATCGTTCTCGAGTGTAAGTCTTTTTCACTCCTAATTTAGGCCTTACTCTTTTTTATTAACATGTGGTTATTAGTGTCTTTAAAATTGAGATATCCGTCTTAATATTATAATATGTTAAATATTATCCACTTGAACATCTTGTCGACAGAACATAAACTCAGATCATAAGCATCAACTCTCATGATTTTACCAATTAAGCTATCTAGTTGACATATATATCTTCAGTAGTATTGTTGATTGGTTTTGTCTGCTAAGAATCTGTTCTTTTCAGTTTAATTTCTGCTCTCATCAGCCTACTTCATCTCACTTAACTTAGCTCAACTTAGCTCAATTCAGTTACTTCGTATATTAATCTCAATAAATTTCAATTTAGTTTAGCATAATTCAGCTGAACTCTTCTCACTCCATTCAACACAAAATCAAGGCCAAAGACAATTACATAGTAGTATAGTAAAACTATTTTTTGAGTTTACGCAAACAGTGCGGAATACTTATATCGGTTTTTCTAACGTGTGTCCTAAGGGCACACATTAATAACCTTAATTTGGAAAGATTTACAAGATAATCTCACTAATTATGGTAAAATTATGTTTATACTTGCATTTGTGATGAGAATATGTTGTGAATCATTCCATATTAAGGTTATTAATGTGTGCCCTTAGGGCACACGTTAGAAAAACCGTACTTATATTTATGATTGACCCCAAATTAATTCATTGTAAAATTATTGGAAATTAATCTAAAGTCATATGATCCAATATTAAATACTATGTCGGTATGTCACATGGATTACAAATTTACAAGTTAATTGCAATCGTTTCAATCAAACTTGTACTACAAAATACTCGTAGAAGTTTTCTAGAATGCCAATGTCTTTTTCAATCCTATCCATGCCAATAATTACGTGCGACAACAAAATAAAATCCTTATTTCTGACTTTTTGTCAATTGACTGAATACCTTTAACGGAAGATGTGAACACAAATGACACTTGACATCCAACTACTCCTAAATGCTTCTTACCCGCCCAAATTCTTCTTTAATACAAACATTATCCGTCTTAAGCTTAAAACAGGTTACATATATATCAAATCATCTCATCTCACTCGTCATCTAAAAAATACAATTTTTTTGTCTTTATTACCACAATTTGGTAATATTAAACCCGTCTGAAACTTATGACGGATAATATCCATCTTAAGCAAGCTAGACTTACTGCCTTTAATAAACGTCCATCTACAAAAACCCTTTTACGATATTACATTTGACTCATTAGCCATCGGCTAGAGAAAATGAAACTCATTAAACATGTTTTGTGTTGTGTGGTGGCTTGACCATTTTCTTCTCATAAAGTATTGTTATTTAATTATTTGACCTAAAATCCGGAAAAAGAAAAGAAAAGTTGATGACGTGGAGGTTATTGGACAATTAGTTTCAAGTGAGCGTCAAAACAATAAATATTTTGTTAAACTAAATAATATTCAAAGCAAAACAAACCAAATAATCACACATATAGTGGTTATGCGTTATAGTCTTATAAGCTTCGAACATGTCACCCTTGGATGACTTATCTGGTATGCGTGATTTGCAAACTATCATGTGTACCTGAGAGTTTACCTAGTACGCACCAAAGATAACGGTAAGTTGCAGTTCCCTCGTTAAAAAAAAGTATAAAGAATGCAAATAAATTATATAACAATTATCCGTATTAAATTTCATATTTTTCTCAATTTAAAGCTTCAAAGAAGTGTACAGTGTACTTATCATATCATGTTATGTTATGGTAGGTCTTACTTAAGAGAATCTTAATTTAAAGTTCTCACAAACTCGTTCCGTTTGCATCTTTAGTGTAATCGATTGTATGAAGACATTCTAAAAATAAAGTGTGCGCTATGGTACGACTAGGGCTAAGCAAGTTTAGCCCGAATTGAAAAAATGGTCCATACAAGATTCATTTCGGTCCGGTTCTCTGTCCACAATTTTTGAAGTTTTGGTTTTCGGTCTAGTCAAGTCTAAGTAAAGGTGTACAACAATGTAGCAGCCCAGCCTGGTCGCCTAGGTCAAAAAAATCTGGCCCGACTAGCACTAGCGTTAGTCCGGACTAGCTTAGTGTCATCATCGGGCTGGGCTAGTGCTACAATTTCCTCGGCCTGCCCCAATCCAAACACTAACAAAAAAACTTATGAAGGCTCGGTTCGGCACAACACTGGCTCGCTACTTAGTGGGTTGGGCTTGGGATAGACAAAACTGGCTAACACTGGCTTGGCCCAGCAGCCCATCCCAGTCCTTATTTTAGTGTCGTGCATGGGTTGTTGGCACTCAGCCCGACTCGACCCATCCCGCATCGCCCCGGCGCAACAGATACTTCAAGGTCTAAGTAAGATCGGGTAAGTTCGCTCACTGAAGGGCCGAAATTTAGGTATTTTGCGACTAACTGACTTTATAAAGTAATCAAATATTATGTTTTCAAAACAATATTATAAACTTAATACTGATAATTAGTTATGCTAAAGATATTTAAATCAATTAGTTAAATTAATTGAATGAAATTAAATTGTAATTAACAATGGGTGTTGATTTTCGCAGTACACATTTTACTCATCTCAGTATACAGTTGACAATTATATCCTTGACATTTCCCCTCCCATTTTCCCTCTCTAACTACTCTCTAATATATTTTCTCTAATTTTTCTCTCAAAAGTAAATATATTTTCTCTAATTTCATACATAATATTCCATTTTACTCATCTGATGTCGTCGTCGAGACATGGTTCGTCGGCGGAGTAGGTCGCTAGTGGTCACCGTGCAGAGTGGGTGGGCCAGGGTGGTGGTGCGTGGGGGATGGGGTGGTATATGGTGGAATTGTTGTGCGTGAAACAAAATACCATGTACTACGTTGAAAAACTTGAAAACAAAGAGATAATCTCAAGGATGTATGCCACCAATTCAACGACCACCTCAGTCCCTCCACCGGCGACAACCAATTGACCCCAAACCATCCCACACCATTTTAATCCCTAATTAATAATTTAAACATAAACCCTAATTAAATAAAAATAAGATACAACAAACAAAGTGTCAATATAATTCGTAATAATCGATTATTATGAATATAATATGTGTTCTATGGTGGAATAATCATTCATAATTGAATATTTTGAAGAAGGTTAAGGCGGTTAAAGGATTGAATAATAAAGAGAAGTAGAGAGAATTAGATTTCAAGTTTTTTTAGTGAAGGGTAGTAAATGGAAAATTAGGTACAAAATGTACTAAAATGAGTAAAAGATGTACTGCGAAAATAAACTCCGATTTATCATATATTTATAAATGAAAAAGTATAGAACTTAAAAGTAAGGATTTGATCCGCTTAAACATCATTACCTAATTTTGATCTCTCCGATTCGATACGGTCCAAAGCGATGCTCACCTCTCGGTTAAAGGTGGCAGATCGGGCCCTCGGACCGTGCTTCGTGTTGTGCCCTTGTCGAGCCCAATTCCGCACCCCCAGTACATGATATGCACGACCCAAGGCACGCAGACCCATGGCTCGTGTCGTGTCGTGCTTCAGGCGTAGTCATGTTGGCCCACTAATTTCCGAACATCTAGGTGATTTTTTCGTTTTTTATCCCATAACTTTGTGTAGAACGAGGGCCATAGACTCATACGACATGTTTATAACACATAACTTTGACCCAACTTGTCAATATGACTCATAACACATCATTATATTTATGTGCTAATTTCATATTATATGGGATGTTGCCAATCTTGCCAATTAGGCCGGGTCAACAGGCAAGCCGTGTCCCTCGTGCCTAAGCACGGTTCATTCCAAAAATTTAGCCAAAGCTCGAAACCAGCCCGCTAGTGCTTGGACCGTGCTGGCCCGAGCTGACTTACTAGCCCGTGCCGTGCCGGCCCGAGATCGTGACGTGCCCGGACCGGCACCAAAATGCCAACTCAAATTTCGGTACGATACCTTAAAAAGAGTTTACCCGGCTGAAATTCTAGAATATCGTTACTAGAAGCTAAAAAAAAAAAAAAAATTACACACACAAAGGTTACAAGTGGGGACATATAGTAAGAGGAAACAAGAATGGATACGTAAATTGTTAATAAACAATCACTTTCATTTTGATAATAATTTTGATTATGATTGCCTTCATGAGTTCATACCCTTCACTATATAAATGCCACGTTCCTATATCGGTCCACAATAATAATCTAAGCAAAACAATATACTACTCTCAAATTATATATTTGCCTCTTCCACAATTTCCATAGCCATTTTATTCATAATCTCATCTTTTGATTTTCTTCACAATTAAATCATCACAAAAACTACAAATTACAAAAAAAAAAAACAATAATATATATGATGAAAGAATATTATGTTAGTGCAATTATAATATCATGTATTGCTTTAATTTTGATATGGGCATGTAAATTACTAAATTGGGCATGGTTGAAACCTAAGAAGCTTGAGAAAAAACTTAGAGAACAAGGGCTTAATGGTAATTTATATAGGCCTTTGTATGGTGATTTGAAGGATACTTTCAAAATGAGGGATGAAGCTCGTCAAAAACCTATTCCTTTTACTAATGAATATATTACTAGAGTTCTTCCTTTCCTTGATCAACATGTTGCAAAATATGGTTAGTATTTTTTAATCTTTATTTTGGTTGAGTTGATAGAGCGAAATCAAGCTGTACTGAATTTCGATATCAACCTCTCACATGTCATGCATGCACATATGTAGGGTTTATCAGAATTACGGACCCTACATATTGTATGTGTGAGCGAGGCTCCGTGATTTAGTATCACTTAGTAACGCTATTTCATTTTTAGTTTAATAATTTTGTAGAGTTTTTAATGAAGAATTGAACTATACCTAGCCTTTTGAATAACTACCATTTAAGTATGTATGAAAAAAAGTATATTTTGACATTTCATAGCCACCTTTTCTTTTTACTATTATTTAAATTGGTTATTTCGATAAACCACTTATCCTTTTTATTATTATTTAAACTGGTTATGAAATAATGAGTATTTGATATTACATGGTATTTACACACATTCTCGTTAAAGACAGACATCTTTTTTAGTAAAATAGTGAGTTAGTACACTTATTTAATGTATAGAATTAACATTTATTTTATGTATGAATAATTATTATGATGTTGATGCACACATGCATTACTTATTGATTTAATGTTATATGATTAGGAGTAGGTATGAAGAGTTATAGTAATATTTGGAAGCATCTCAACATCTAGTCATTACTGCTATCACAAATTCTCATTTGTGACGGACACTATCCGTCGCAAGCTTAAGACGGATACCATATTCTCTCACAAAATACCCATTAAGGGTGAGTGGAGAAGCACATGGGGGGTGCCCACCTTGTCCCTCTACCCATTTCCTCTCACAAAATACCCGTCGCAAGATCCGATCCGTCGCAAGCAAGACCTACTGTACTGCTATATATGTGACCTATTCATTAATTTAAATCTAAATGTTTATTGATGGTGTTTGTTGAATTGAAATTTTCTCTATTTCTTTCTCTCCATTTTCTATTTCTTTCTTTCCATTTTCTCTAACACACTCATTAAATAATATATTCTTTTTCAGCTTCTATTAATCTTTATTTATATGCATAAATTTGTAACTGTTCGATGTAGATATAATGCAATTTGAACCGTTCAAATGAACTTGTCTCTGGGAAAGGATCCCTCCCGTACGTGTTTGTTGACCTTGAGTGTATGCTTTAACTATTGAAATTATTGTGGCAAATTCTATTTTAGTAAGAAAAAGGGTTATAGTTATGCTAATCGCATAAAATAGTGGTACTTTCCTAGCCAAAACCATCCACATTTTTCGGAAAATATTTGAATGGCGGTCTAGACCAGTCATTTGGGTTTGGTAATTTTGGATCGGGCTATTATCGGGTCACTTATCGACTCGGGTCATTTCTAGTAAGGATTTTGCTTAAAATAAGTCTTTCCGGGTCATTTGGCTCACTTCAAGTCGGGTGATTTCGGGTCGGTTGGGTCAAGCTCGGGTTACGCTTTTCGGGCCACTTTCGGGTCTCGGGCCTGCCTTCGGGTCAAGTTAGGTCACTGGTCCTTCACTACTAGATCCTTATTGTATGTTCATTAATCATACTTGCTTTTCATGGCAAATGTGGTCGAACAAGCGAACTGAACATTATATTGTCTTACATGGTTATAGGTCAAAATTGCTTTTCATGGCTGGGCCCAATTCCAACTATAAACATTACTCAACCGGAGCTAATAAGGGAGGTCTTTACTCGGATAAACGAGTTTAAGAAGACGAGAACAAATCCGCTTATTAAATTACTTGTCCCGGGCCTTGTAAGTCTTGAGGGCGAGAAATGGGCGATGCATAGGAAGCTTATTAACCCTGCATTCCATATGGAGAAGTTGAAGGTATATCATAATCCCCTGGTTTTGTATATCTGGTTTTTTCGGCAGCTTTTGATTCTAAAATGCATCGACAATTTTCGTTGAATTGCAGCTTATGCTTCCAGCTTTCCGTGCTAGTGTGACAGAGTTGACGGACAAATGGGAAAATTCAATGTCTGAAACCGGTTCTAGTGAGTTAGATGTGTGGCCGGATATTTCGAACCTAACTGCAGATGTTATTTCCCGAGCTGCTTTTGGTAGTAGCTTTGAGGAAGGAAGACAGATATTTGAACTTCTTAAGGAACAAACTCAGATGACCATACGCCTCTTTCAATCTGTTTACATACCCGGATGGAAGTAAGTTAAAACGAATATCACATCCTATACTTTTAGTTAGACCTGACAAAATTGACCCGGCCCGAATGCTCCGTTTCCCTGTGCTGGCCAACACCCGAACCCGAGTTGACCCAACACAATATAGCCCGATCTGACTGTTTAATGTTGAAAACTGATTATTATTAAACAAAAACTGATAATAGTTGACCCGAATCCTTAGTGACCGACCTGATTCTTGCAAACTTGAAATTGACCTGACCCAAACTGTCCCGGCACAAGCGCGACCCGGTTTACCCATTTACCTAGTCTACTTTAGTCATATTGTGGATTGTAAATTACGCTAAAATTGATGTTCATGTTTGTGGTTTTAGTTACGTGCCAACAAAGAACAACAGGAAAATGAAAAAGCTCGACGGGGACATCCAAGGATTACTGAAAGGAATAATCGAGAAGAGACAGAAGGCAATGGATGCAGGAGAAGCTGCAAAGAATGACTTGTTGGGAATATTATTGGAGTCAAATATAAAGGAGACTCAATTAAGCCAAAGCAAGCACCTTGCAATGAGTTTCAGGGATATGATCGATGAGTGTAAGTTATTCTACTTTGCCGGTCAGGAGACGACTTCTGTGTTGCTAGTGTGGACGATAATTTTGTTGAGCAAGCACCAAGATTGGCAAATGAAAGCTCGAGAAGAAATTTTGGCGGCATGTGGAAAAAACCTACCGGATGTTGATGCCGTAAACCATCTGAAATCGGTGAGTTATAAATGGTTCAAATTCCTTCTTTTTGATATTCCTCCATCTATATATGCTGTAGTCAGACACTGTGACACTTCATTTTAGAACCCTAGCCGGGTTTGAGTTATATGGGTGTGAATGCTATTAATGAGATGAAAATCTTCTCTTGTTTGCCATAGGTGACGATGATACTATACGAAGTCTTAAGATTATATCCTCCAGTGCTCGCAGTATCACGAAAGATATATGAACAAGATACAATGCTCGGTAACCTCTGTGTGCCAGAAGGTGCTATGGTAAACCTGTCGATATACCAAGTGCATCACGATCCTAAACTTTGGGGTGACGATGTGAATGAATTCAAACCAGACAGATTTTCGGAAGGCATTTTGAAGGCGACCAAGGGGAACCTATCGTTTTTCCCCTTTATAGGAGGGCCAAGAATATGCATTGGCCAAAATTTTGCCCTGGTTGAAGCTAAGATAGCTATAGCTATGCTTTTGCAGCGGTTTTCTTTCGAGCTTTCACCATCTTATACCCATGCTCCTACAACTTCTGTGACTCTCCAACCCCAATATGGCGCCCATCTCATTGTTCGTCGTCTTTGAAGATTGTGTGGCTCATCTTATTCTACGTCGTCTTTGAGGATATCCGGGACTGCGACTAGTATGCTAATTAAGATTTCAGTATGTTAAGAATGTCAGTTGTACTAAAAATTACAGAGTATTTTAGTTCGGAGTACTAGTCGAACAAATACATGTATAGGAAAATTATGCATATTGAGATATTTGGCTAATATATGTGCTAGTATTACGGAATAATACGGAGTAGTAACTTGTGTAATGTATTACAATAGTTATTTTATTTATCAATCTATTGTGAAAATATTGTGTTAAATTTCATAATCGGGCCTGGGTCCAACCCGTACTGAGGAGAGCGAGTCCACTTTATAAACCCAAGGGGGTTCCACTCTAAAACCAATTGGCAATAGAGGAAGTAGCCCATTGCCTTATAAGGTGGTACACTCTCCCCTCTTTTATCAATGTGGGATTACACTCACATGTGGGAAATCGGGTTTCTTCACACTCCCCCTCACATGTGAGTTAAATCAGACTGGGGGGGCTTTCTGGCCTCTCTTCCAGCTGTCAAGCAAACCGTGTTATTCTTTTAACGGTTGCGATTTCTTGGCCCAATTTTTTTTTTTTACTTTTTCTTTTATGCCCAGATCTTTTACCATGGGCTCTGATATCATGTTAAATTTCATAATCGGGCCTGGGTCCAACCCGTACTGAGGAGAGCGAGTCCACTTTATAAATCCAAGGGGGTTCCACTCTAAAACCAATTGGCAATAGAGGGAGTAGCCCATTGCCTTATAAGGTGGTACACTCTCCCCTCTTTTATCAATGTGGGATTACACTCACATCGAGTGAGGGGGCATAATAGAATATAACTATAATATATGGGCCTCAACCATCACCTTAAGGTTTTGGTTGAGATGGTTCATCTATCATGGTATCAGAGCCAGAGTGACCAGAGGTCACGTGTTCAAACCCTGGCAGCTCCCAATCTCGAAAATCACCAAGTGGAAAAACCAAGCACATGGAATGGGGAGCCTGTGCACTAACCATCCACTCTTCAAGTCCAACGGGCATTCGAGTGAGGGGGCATAATAGAATATAACTATAATATATGGGCCTCAACCATCACCTTAAGGTTTTGGTTGAGATGGTTCATCTATCATATTGCAATGTAATTTTATACGGACATACTGTACGTCTCACTTGTGAGCTGTGACGGATATATTCGTCACAAGTTTCAAACGGGCCAAGTATCTCCCACTCAGGTAGATAAGACGAGTCATTGTCGAGCTTCGTGTGCTCTGTATCTTGAGAAAATATTGTTCACTATCCATCCATTGAGTGCTTTGTCTCTTCTTACTTGGTTGTAGGGCCATACTCGGGCAATTTCGGGCCAAGCCGGGTTGGGGTGGGTCGGGCTCTCCCCACCATACGTGGGCTAGGCCCGAGGAATAGGTCGGGCCAGACTGGGCCGGTCTTCTAGGATGTTACTCGGGCTCAGGTTGTCGGGCTACTGGGCCTCAGGTAATTTTTTCCCCTAAAATGGGTGGGCCGCGCTGGAAAAATATGTAATACTTCGTATTCTGTTAGTCCGGTACTCGATCGAGTAGGGTAGAGTTATAGTCAACTTAGCTTGGTTCAACCGCTCAATTTAGATTCGAATCGCATTTGGCTGTTGTTTTTTCCACTCGGTCTTTCGAATTTCAGGACAGATCATTCGAATTTCAGGATAGATCATTTGAGTCGAGTTTGTTTTACAAGGTCTGTCATTTTTTTTCTACAAATTCTCATTTAACACCGAACTATCGGTTTTAAGCTTAAGACGGGTTAAATAGTTAAAATAAACAAAAACATAATGCATAGAAAAAGCCGAAAAGATAATAGATTTGTCTTATATATACTCCCTCCTAGTCGCTCATTTCTTCCATCTTTCCTTATTGGGTAAGTCGGATTATCTTCCCTCTTTCCCTTTTTGGATGTGGGTTGTGTGTTTTGTGTGGTCCAAATTCATTTGTATGTGGGATAATGAAATTTGTTTGGTCCAAATTCATTTCCTTAATTCTTGTGTAAAAAGGAACGAGGAAAAAAATGAGTGACTAGGAGGGAGTATATATATGTACAAGTGGAATAATACTTGACCTGTTTTATTGTTAAGCCCGATATTTTTTTTTTGCACAAATTTTCATTTAAGATGGGTCGATCCGTCTTAAGCTTAAAACGGGTGAAGCCACCTCACAAAGGACAAGTGGGGTGCAAGTGGGAGGCAATTGTTGCCCCACACTTGCTCTTTATGAGAGGGGCTTGACAACCCGTCTTAAATGAGATTTTTTTTGTGACAATTTACTACCATATATAGTCATGAAGTCGGGCACACCTGGTCTGACCCTGGGCAGGCCCGTGTGGGAGGGCGGGCTTGGCCGGCCGCTAGGGGGTGACCCGAACCCGTGCCTGTAATGTTTTTTTTTTTTACTTTAAAAAGGGCGGGCCAGGCTAGGAAAAATGAACTCGGGCCCGGCCAAGGCGACCGGGCTGAACCGGGGCTGATCACGGGCCAGGTCAAATTCAGTCCGGATGGCGGTTCAGGCCGGGCTGAACCCCCTTGCCCCCATGTCGTCATATATAGAGATTAGAGACCATATATATTGTTCGACTATACATATGACACGTTTCTCGTTTGGCCCATGCAATAATCTAATCTACTAGACGACTACTACTACTCCGTACTCCCTCCACTTCTTTCTCCCACTATTTTTTTTGCTAATTTAGGGAGTAAATCACAGAAAAAACTAAAAAATACGATGAAACAGTATTATTATGGTATTGCAATAATAGTAATATCATGTGCAACTTTAATATTAACATGGGCATGGAAATTACTAAACTGGGCATGGTTTAAACCTAAGAAGCTTGAGAAAAAACTTAGAGAACAAGGGCTTAATGGTAATTCATATAGGCCTTTGTATGGTGATGTAAAGGATACCTTTAAAATGCGTGATGAAGCTCGAAAAAAACCAATACCTTTTACTAATGATTTCATTACTCGTCTTCTTCCTTTTCTTCATCAACATGTTGACAAATATGGTTAGTGTTTCTTTCATCTTTATTTTAGTTGATTAATTAATTATTTAAGTTTTTTTATTTATTATGAATTATGATATGATTGTTTTTTTGTCTAACGAACCGCATCTCGCACTTAGTCGCATTATAATATCATACGAGGGATTTAAACATGGATCATTGTGCACAATACCTCTGTCTTCCGTCTTAACCCCTATACTAATACATCTTCGGTGTTTATTATGATTGTAAGTGTTTGATATATCCGTCAAAAGCAATCTCGTGGAGTATTTATAGATTGGGACTATGCGTAATAGACTTCGAGCCTGTCACCCTCGGGGGCTTACCTGGTATGCGAGGTTAGGTTTGCAGGTAAAATATATCACAATACGCACCAAAGATAGCGGCGGCGGGTTCCCTCGTTACCAAAAAAATGAGACTTTTTATATAAAGGGACCTCTCACACTCTGAGACCGTCTTACACAATTATTACTGAAAAAAGTAAAAAATTAACTAATAGTTCCAATTCATGGTCTTGAAGCGTTGCACAGTGTGCAGTCGTGCCTTATGCTTGGGGTCATTGACGTACCCCGAGGTTTGCCGGCCTACTACGGTTGAGGAATTTCGGAATTCTTTTGGTTTGCCGGCCGACAATATCTTCTTTTCTTGTTTTTTGGCGTGCCAGCCTACATATGGACACACAGCCCATACTCCTGTTTACTTTATGTTTTGTACTTTGGGGTGTGCCAGCCCATGAGCTGTCAGTGGGCCGTGTCGTGCTGTGCCTAGGCACGGTTATTTGTATCAAAATAAGGCCTCGGGATGATACTAGGCCCAGGGCGTATCGTGTTGGGTCGTGCCAAATACGTGTTGTACTATAATGAGATATGGTCCGTGCTGGGCGTGCCAGTCCAATAGCCCGCGTGCCCACTTTCATCTCTACACCCATAATTTTGACTCCCACTTAACAATTTAGATCACATTGTACTTTGGCTGAATTCGGTTTGGGTTCCTTGCTTTGGCAGAAGTCGGTTTGGGTTCCTTGGTGCTTTTCTTCTCATTTGCTTATGTTTCAATTACTTCTTTTAGTTTTCTCCTATAATGGTCGCAATTAGGACCACAAAAATGGCGCAATCGCGTCACTGAATATCATTGTGTTTGATTGGTTATTTAATTGGTATATTGGTAACGCTTATTCACTTTCCTCATTTTTTTCCGAAAGTTCACGAAATATTAAGTTTTCACCTTTAGTGTAGATTCTTGAAATATTAAAGCAAATAAACTTTTTTTTTGTAAATGGTTATAGGTCAAAATTGTTTTACATGGATGGGCCCTGTTCCGGTTATAAACATTACTCAACCGGAGCTAATAAGGGAGGTCTTAACTAGGATGAATGAGTTCCGTAAGCCAACCACGAACCCACTTATTCGATTACTTGCTCCGGGACTTGTTAGCCTCGAGGGTGAGAAATGGGCGATGCATAGGAAGCTTATTAACCCTGCATTTCATATGGAGAAGTTAAAGGTAGTTACTCATTGGATTAAGCTTATGCTACTCTGTAGTTATTTTTTTGACGGCTTTTGATTCTGAAATGCTTTCACAATGCAGCTTATGCTCCCTGCATTCCGTGCTAGTGTCACAGAGTTGATCGACAAATGGGATAATTTGATGTCGGAAACTGGTTCTGTTGAGGTAGACGTGTGGCCGGATATTACGAACTTAACTGGAGATGTTATCTCACGAGCTGCATTTGGTAGTAGCTTTGAGGAGGGAAGAAGAATATTTGAACTTCTCAAGGAACAAGCTCAGATCACTATACGGCTCATTCAATCCGTTTATATACCTGGATGGAGGTAAGTTATAAGAATCACGACATATATATATTGTGTATGTAGCTAGATTGGTTTGTGAATAACGCTTAATTTTATTTGATGTTCGCATATTGATCTAGATATGTGCCAACAAAGAATAACAAGCAAATGAAAAAAGTGGATGGCGAGATTCAAAGTTTACTGAAAGGAATAATCGACAAAAGAAAGAAGGCAATGGATGACGGGGAAGCCGCTAAGGCTGACTTGTTGGGAATACTATTGGAGTCCAATTTAAAGGAGATCCAAAGCCATGGGACGCGTAACAAGCATCTTGCAATGAGTTTTAAGGATATGATCGATGAGTGTAAGTTGTTCTACTTTGCCGGTCAGGAAACCACTTCTGTGTTGTTAGTGTGGACGATGATTTTACTTAGCAAGTACCAAGATTGGCAGACGAAAGCCCGCGAAGAAGTTATGGCGGCATTTGGGACGAACCTACCAGATATTGATGGCGTAAATCATCTGAAGTCGGTGAGTTGTAAAATTGGATTTCCTTCTTGTTTATATTCCTCCGTCTATGTTACTTTGGCAAAATAGAACCCGATTATCCCTCCAAAGCGGAATAGACTCGACCGACCTAGGCCGTCCCTAAGCCATGGGTTGGATCTAAAATCGTGTGGTCCCATAATTACTCACTCAAAACCACCTGACATATAAATACCTGATCTAAAAGTATTCGAAGTGACTAATTTACTTTAAACGTTGTCGTGTTTGCATAGGTGACGATGATACTATACGAAGTGTTGCGATTATATCCTCCGGTGCTTTCAGTTTCTCGAAGGATATATGACCAGGATACAATGCTAGGTAACTTGTGTGTGCCTAAAGGTGCTTCGGTTAGTCTATCAATATACCAAGTGCATCAGGATCCGAAACTTTGGGGTGACGACGTGAAGGAATTCAAACCAGATAGGTTTTCAGAAGGTATTATAAAGGCAACTAAGGGGAATCTATCATTTTTCCCTTTTGTTGGAGGGCCAAGGATATGCATTGGCCAAAATTTTGCCCTGGTTGAAGTTAAGATGGCTGTTGCTATGCTTTTACAGCGGTTTTCTTTCGAGCTTTCTCCATCTTACACCCATGCTCCTACCACTTCGATAACTCTTCGACCCCAATATGGAGCCCATCTCATCATACACCGTCTTTGACGATAATGCGTATGAGCATCTCATCTCATTATACATCGTCTTTGAGGAAATGCCCGTCTGTGATTAGTATAAATGTATAATGCCGGACTGTAATTAGTACGATTATATGTTATATACGGATTACTACTTATGTTTCAGGGTAATTTCGACTTTCTGATGTATGGATGTCCAAATTATATTGTCTTGTGTCGTATCGTTTAAAAACCTCTAGGTCAAGCATTTCAGGCAGTGGTGAATGGACAGGTACACTGCACAACCATCACGCATGTCATTGCAAATTGAATTGTCGATAGAAAATACTCCTGATTAACACCAAAATAAACAAGGTCGTATAAATTTAGCTTCAATTTCGTATTCGTTCAATGTGGATTGAATTACATTAAAATTGTGTTGAACTCAACTGTCTCAACATTACTTCTCTAGATTAGTAGATTGTACCAATCAATATTAATTGAAAGCTGCTATTGTGCAAATTTTAAGGCAACAACAATTCAACAAAGGATAAGATAAGGTTTAATTATAGGTTATTAGTTATTACATTTAATTATTAATGAGTAAAACTTCAAAAATATCGTTCTTTACATAACTATCTTCTAGAAAAGCACCTCTTTATTACTACAAATTTGTTACCGTTTTCTAATAACATTGTAAAACCATTTTACACGACAGCTCGAGTTATTCAACAATTAATCGCATTTCATCTACTATATAAATACACATTTCCTCGTCGATCTTCAGCAACAATAATCTAAGCAAAAATTATTATGCAATTTTTTTCTTCCCAATTAAACCAACCTACAAAAGAACACATATAGGAAAATGAAATTATTTTATGGTCATGCAATTGGAATAACATGTGGTGCTATAATATTGACATGGGCATGGAAATTACTAAATTGGGCATGGTTGAAACCTAAAAAACTAGAGAAAAAACTAAAAGAACAAGGGCTTAATGGTAATTCATATAGGCCTTTTTATGGAGATTTGAAGGATGCCTCCATAATGCTTAATGAAGCAAGAAAAATATCATTTCCTTTTACTAATGACTGCTCATGTTTTTCCTTTCCTCCATCAACAAGTCACCAAATAAGGCAAATATGGTTAGTTTTAAACAAATTATTTACAATTAATTAAAATATTGTTTACATAATAACAAAATGTAAACAATTTGTTGAGTCAGACTGGCAGAGGGAGTATATTGTAACATTGTAAAGTGATTAGTTAGATGCTAAAAACTTTTCCACTCATATGGACGATATGATTTTTTGGATGTTGAATTCGTTGTAAATAATACTCCCTCCGTCCCGGTCATTTGTTTACCATTTCCATTTTAGGGTGCCTCATTCATTTGTTTACCTTTCTATATTGAGAATGTTTTCTATGAGTAATTTGATGTGCCAATGGGACTATTGTCCACTTGTCATCCACCAAGGACCACCACAAATGGTCCCCTACCATTTTCTTAATAATTGTGCCAAAAGCAAAGGTAAACAAATGACCGGGACGGAAGGAGTATATCTTTGTAGAACTGCATTACACAAGACTAATTATATAAGTTTGACCTTTGTTTTGAGTTGAATAAAGGTCTTATTAGTTTTGGTGCAATTTTCATTACACGTTTCTTTTCATATATGTTGAGACCATTTCTAAATTAGATTGGTTGATGATGCCTTAAGACAAATTAATCTTATTGTTAATATAATGTGTGTCTCTTAAGTTTTAATCTTATAACTATGGAAGCTCAACTAATCGTTCAAGGTTGCACAAGAAGATCAAGAGATGAAGATCGTCATTGTTATAGTCATAGTGTTGTATAAGAGATCATTAAACTTGATTCATGCTAAGTACTTCAAAACTGACAGTGACATGTCACTGTGGTTTCTGGCTCTTAAATATTTCGAAAATATTTAACTCTTGAAAATAGTTTTCCAAACTTTTGATCAACATTTTACATTGCTAAATATTCTGGTTTGATCTTTATAAATGAAAGAAAGCTTTGGTTGTCTTGGAGAAGAGGTAGCTTGCACAAAAAGACATTTGCCAAAAATGGGTTGTTTACTTTTCTATATTTGGTCACTACCATTTATGCTCTTTCTTGATGAAAAACCTACCCTTATTTTGTCTAAGTGTGGCTGCCAAATTAAGTTGACTAGTAAGCTTGATTACTTATGCAAGTAATTCATTTGGCTTGCATAAGGGGTCATGGTTTCTTGTGCATTAATTGGCCTTCTTGTTGTCCAAGCTTTAATTGTTTAATATTTTCTAACACTTGTGCTTAATTGGAGTGTGTTATTTTTAGTGTGTAGTATACTCTACTTTACACTATAAATACCACACTTATTTCATTTGAACAAGTGTGCAACAACAAAATATTTTCAAGCTTAAAAGACTTTGAGTTTTATTGAGTAATTATCTTTGCAAAAATCATTTAACATTTCATACTTAATTGTTTTGCAAAATATTTTTCTTAAGTCTTTTACAAAGAGCTAGTTCGTTGCAACAAAGCATGTATTGTGTTCGATGATCTCGTGTTAGTACTTAATCGTTTTCTCCACCGTTCATTTTGTGAACATTTTGAGAAACACAAGTCTTGTAACAAACGAGTAGAACAAGTCTTAAGATAGAGTTATCTTGAGCAACTAGCAACTCGAAAGAGTTGGGGAAGTCTCTTGGCGGAGTAGTCTTGAGCAATAGCAACTCGAAAGAGTTGGGGAAGTCTCTTAGCGGAGTAGCTTTGAGCATAAGTCTTGGTGCGGAGTAGCATTGAGCAAATAGCAACCGGAGTAGGTTGGGGAGTTGTTTTATTATTCGGGGTCTTTGTTTGTATGAGTTTACGTCAAAGATGTTTAATAAGATAACGTTGGATGTAGGTCGCGGAGTAGTGACCGAACCAATTTAAAAAACATCCTTGAGTTTTGTCTATTTCGTTTTTAATATTTCCGCTGCATTCTGATATCACTGTTGATTCCACTGTGACATTTACTGGCTGAATTGTTGTTGAATACTTCTAACTTTCTAGTTCGAAGTTGTCAACTTCTCCTTTCTTCTAAGTAGTGTCTTAGTGATCATACAGTTTTTAAAGAAGCTTTAATTAAGCTTAAAATTTTAAATAGACACCTAATTCACCCCCTCCCCCTCTTAGGTGATCTCGCCCTTGACTCTTCAATATACGTGTTATTTCTTTTAATGTTATAATCGGAGTTCTGAACTGAATTGGAATTGGACTGATTGTTAAAGTATAAGTATCATTAGTTGCGCATCAACCATCAACTTAACCTGGATGAAATGGTTGTGAGTCTTGTAACACGATGGGTATGCATGATTGCATGTATACATTCAATCAATATTATATACGACAGAGATATCTGTTTTAACATTAAAACAAGTAAAATATCATCCCCACTTAGGCATAAAAACAATTTTTTTTTTCTTCAATGCATTCTGTTTTTGTGTTATTTATATTGTATGAACGTAATACTATGTAGGTGAAAATTGTGTTACATGGATGGGTCAAACACCGGTGATAAACATTAGCCAACCAGAACTAATAAGGGAAGTGTTCTCTAGCGATAGGCATAGTGAGTCTAAAGTGCAAAAATTAAATCCACTTGTTCAATTTCTCATCCATGGACTTGTAAGGCTCGAAGGTGATAAATGGGCTATGCATAGGAAGTTGATTAATCCTGCTTTCCATATTGACAAGTTAAAGGTATCGTCGTCGTATCGACTCTTTGAATTTACGTATGTATAGAGGTGAATCTCGAAAATGTTACCCTCCCATCTTGTTTAATTTCTACGAGTAATAATGATGAAAGAACTTGAAATAAAACTAAATAAATGACTGAGACAAATAAAGTAACATTTACTAAAGAACCATGCACAATGGCTTGTAATATTAGTGATTGTAAAGTTGTAATGCTCTAAGGGTGATATATGGGTTGGGCTGGTGGTAGAGTGGCCACCTTTGGTAGCGAGTTGGCTTGATCTGAAATGAGTCGATCCAAAAAAGATCAAATAAAGTGTCTCCTTTGAAAACAGATTGTCATGATTATGAGTTATGACCAAACCTACCGAGACCGAAATTACCCGATAAGTCCTCACTCAACACTACTTGAGTAGTTGAGTGTATAGTGACTCGTCTTGAGCGACCCGTTTGCCAGGTTTACAACTGAAGTTCTCTGGCAACATGTATTATCATGAATTAGTAGTTTTTTTAATTCTGAAATGTTTCCAACAATCCCTGCAGCTTATGCTTCCAGCATTTCATGCCAGTGTCAAAGAATTGATTGATAAATGGGATCATTTTATGTCGGAAACCGATTATCCTGAGATAGATGTGTGGCCGGATATTATGACCCTAACCGCCGATGTTATTTCTCGAGCTGCATTTGGCAGTAGCTTTCAGAATGGAAGAAGAATCTTTGAACTTCTCAAAGAACAAACTAAGATCACTATACGTCTCTTCCACTCTATCTATATACCTGGATGGAGGTACGTTCAAAGAAATGTCGCTTATTTTTTTGGTTTAAAATGATGTGTTTACTAAATGATGTTGGAATATAAAATCGATTATGGGACTTCAACCATCAACGTATGTGTTTGGTTGAGATGGTTTCTTTACATGGTATCAGAGCCCTCATTTCTAAAATGGAATATTTAGCACATGTATGATGAGATCACATGCGTTGCATCTACACTTCAAGTCCAATGACATTCGTGTGAAGAGGCGTGTTAGAATATAAACCGATCATGGGATTAAGCTTTTGATTGAGAATTGAGATGTTTCTTGACAAATGAAATAACACATCGAGAAATTGAAGTATTCTAGCTTCATGTCCATGTATGAGTGTCAAAGCTTTCGAACACATTACACATACACGATGCGAGTTAATATATAAGTCATAGACTCATAGTATAACAGAATCATGGTATTCCTAACCGGCGGTGATCATCACATGTCTAGATTTATGCCAACAAAGACAAACAAGAGATGAAAGAATTGGAAACAGAAATACAAAGTATACTAAAAGGAATAATCGAGAAAAGAAAGAATGCTATAGATGTCGGAGAAGCGGCCAAGGATGACATGTTGGGGACATTAATGGAGTCCAATTTCAAGGAGACGGGAAGTCGAAGCCAAGGTCATAACAAGCACCTTGTAATGAGCTTCAAGGATATGATTGATGAGCGTAAGTTGTTCTATTTTGCTGATCAAGAGACCACTTCTGTGTTACTAGTTTGGACCATGATTTTGTTGAGCAAGCACCAAGATTGGCAAATGAAAGCTCGTGAGGAAGTTTTCGCGACATTTGGGAATAACTTACCGGATTTTGATGGCGTAAACCGTCTAAAGATTGTAAGTAATTAACTAGGATTCCTTCCTTATGGCCACTATTTTTTTGGAGTTCCTTGGCATAGTTCAGGTTGTGTTGTGCCAGGTTAACACGAGTCGCAAATCATACTCGATTACTCGGAGTGTTTAGTTTGAATACGGGTCAGGGCGTGTTAAGTTAAGGTCGTGGCCTCCTTCATAATATTGCCTCCTCTTTTATAAATCATTGGCCGTGTAACACCCGGAAATGTACCCTATTTTTCTAGTGAAAATATTTTACGGATACTTTTCAGCAAATTTAAGTTTTAATATAGAATTTAATTTTCCGAGTCGAATTTAGAATTTCCGAGTTCGTATTTGGAATTTCCGCGAGATTCCATGAAAATCCCGTCTTAAGACGAGTTTGACTTTTCTTGACTTTTGAGTCGAGTTTGACTTTTCTTGACTTTTGAGTCGAGTTTGACTTTTCTTGACTTTTGAGACTCGACTCTTCTTGACTTTTGAGTCGAGTATGACTTTTCTTGACTTTTGAGTCGAGTTTGAATTTTCTTGACTTTGGAACCGTCTTTGACTTTTTGTTGACTTTTCTCCTACACATCTCATATTTCCTTAACCTAAATTTCATTCAACACAAAATCAAACACAAACCAAATTTTGCTTCTTCCTTAAGAAACTTTGCCTCCATAGCTTTTCGATCTTTGATTCATCCTAGCTCGTTCATTACTCGATAGAATTCACGTAAGTTCGTCTTATTCTTCCCCTCTTACCTTCCTCTATCCGTATTGATATTAAAATTACCGTCTTTCTCGCTTTTTAAATTATCCGTCTTTCTCAAGGTGAATGATATTCATCTTTTATTATCTAATATTATGCAGGTGGAGATTAGGAAAGCTTAGTAACCGTTTAAAGACGCGAAAAGGTAACGGTGAAGGGTTACTCGGTATCATTTACGTGTTTTACATGCTTTATATGCTAGGACTCGTATTTAGAATACGATAAGTAAGTTAGGAATTATGTTATGGATAATGATTATTGTTGTTTGATGATTGTTGATGATGAATATTGATTGTTGATAGTTATTAGAGAGGAATTATGAGAATTGGAAATAATAGGATTGAATTTGGTTGAAGGCTCTCTGGTGAATTGGTAACAGAGTGTTTCACGGTCGTGAGATGTCATTTCACGGTCGTGAAACCTCATTTCACGGTCGTGAAATACAAGTCACGGTCGTGACTTGCGCAGTTTCACTGCACTGACCCTTTTTGGTAGAAAGATCATATCTCCTTCGTTACTTGCTTGTTTTGGGCTTGTGACCATTCGTTGGAACCGTAAGAGGATAAGCTATCACCTCGACTTGGAATTTCTGCATTCCCATATCTAGAACTCTAGTTATGACAGTTTGAAGTGAACCCTTGTTTAAGTTAGTTTCCAAACTTGTTGTTTTGGAGAGTTATCTATGTTTCTTAATTATTATGCTTCTTAAACTTGGTCTAATGCTTGGGTATCATGTATTGATTCATGTTTGGATTTATGATATCTCTTTCGCATGTATCACATGTTTTGTGACGGTTTTCGATATGTTCCCACTTTGAGTCGGTTTTTACAAATGAGTCGGTTTGAGCACTATTTTGTCTTGTGCTTTGTATTCTCATTCCCTTGGCTACCTTTCCGTTCGTAAGGCTGGAATGTCGGAACGGAGAGGTATCCTACTGCTTAAATGCATGTGTTAGTGGGCATACGACGACGTTGTTGGGAGTTGAACGCTATGCGTTGATCGACCCGGCCGTCAAATGTTGTGTACTTGCGAGGTGGTGTTATTTGCATGTAGCGTACCGCTTGTTATGAGGCTTGAGCTCTTTTCCGCCTCTTTCGTGAATTGATCTACCGAATTTGGGGTACTCGGCATATACATATTGTAAGCCCGAGTCTTGGATGCAAAACGTTTTATCGCATGTCGAATCGGAACACGTTGATTCCGGGAATCTGGCCAGGTTTAGACTAGTACCGTATTATTATCGTCGTGCTATCAGGAGGAAATTAGTCTACATATACGAAATGGATTGAATCGTGTATGAGTTCAGGGAAACGTCTTATCCCGTGGATGTCTGTTAATCATACCTGCCATGTACACGATGCTAGTGCGTTTCATTTACCGTGAGATTGTCGTCTTGAGTCGTCGTTCTTTGAATGCGTGACTTCATGATATTATTCATGGTCATTGCATGATTAGACACCGTCAATGTCTTGGTTCGTGAATGGATGATAATATGTTGGATTTAATGTTGTCATCGCATGACTTGACTGGTTTGTCTGTTGAGTCTCAATCTTATCAATCTTATACCGCTAACGGTGAGATGTAAGCCCTAGTGAGCGTATTCGATTGCCTAAGAGTGTCTTTCCCGAGTCTTTGAATATCATGATGGATTCGGAATTGTGCCTCTTATGTTCTTATCATTATCTATAGAATTGTCTATCTATTCTTATCGCAACTCACATGTATATATATATATATGCATGCTCTACTTTTGTATTTCCTTATATGTACGTTAAAGGTGATATGGCTGGGAGAACCCGGAGTTACTCCCCACTGACTGTGGCGTTCATGTTTTTCATGAATGAACAGGTTGCTTGCATGGATTGACTCTTTGGATATGATATTTTGGGGTTCGGGTGTGAGCTAGCGGGCGTTGTCCCTGGAAGATTAACCTCTAGACGATTTTAGCTTAGTTGCTAAACACTTGTTCTTTGTTAACATTTTGAGAGACTCCGTCTCTTTGTTATTTTCCGCACTTAGTTGTAATATTTTGACCCTCCTCGTTTTATTTAACTTGCATGTATAAAAGTTTTTAAAAACTACCTATTTCCGCAATATAATTCACATGCTTGTTTGTTTATTATTTCCGCATTCGCGAGGGTTGTCACAGTTGGTATCGGAGCTTTATCGCTCCCGACGCACACACGTGAACCCTAAACTTAAACTACTTGACCTTGACATAATAAATGAGAGATGGGTAGACTTAAGGACCTAAGGTGGTAGTCTTTGGTGTACTTGATGTTTGTTAGGTTCTAACTTGTTTGTTGATTGTGTTGAGTGATGTTATGTTTGTTTGTATCTACCGTCTTAAGGTCATTGTGTTACCTAGAAGAAGTATACTCTACCGGAGATTTGAAGATTTACTAGCCTAAGTGAATTGTATTTCTTTCTCATCTTTGAATTCTCTCGTCCTTATTGTTTTATGCTCTCTTCCTTCTATCTAAATGCTTCTTCATCATCTAACTTCTTTTCCCCTTGGAAATTACTCTTGTTACTTTCCTCCTCTTTATCAATTTGTACCATCAACTTCCTTATGTGACCTTTTGTGGGCACCTTACCCTTTTGTTTGTGGCATATTGTACTTGGTCGGAAGAACTTTGAACTTTGTGGAATATTAGTGTTGGTTAGAATGATTTGTGATTTGAGGAAAATAGTGTAGATCTAAATTCACCCTATATTGATGATTGGTTGTAACTCTAAGGAAAGGTAGTAAGATAAGTTTGATGATTTTAGTGCTTGATGCTTGTCATGACAAATGTGTAAATAGTGCATGATATTCGATGGTGTAAGGTCGAATGAGTTGGCTATGACTTCTTAACTCAATTAGTAAGTTAGTCTTTTGGACTTAGAAGTTTATTATTGTTTTGAAGACCATACTTATGAGAGGTCTAGTTGGTGTAAATAAGAAGTTTTGAATGATATCTTAAGGTGCAAAATGCTTTTGAGACTAAGTGACGTCTTGTAGTTTCCTATGGTGTGTTTGTAAGTGTAGCCTTGGTGAAAAAGCAATTGGCTATAGTTCTTGGATTTAAAGATATGATCTTATCTTATGGTATCGGAGACTCGTTTGAAGTAGTAAGGTTTCGTTGTAAGTTGAACCATATTACTTGAGGATTTTAGATATAAGAGAGATTCGATGATGTGATCTAGGATGGAAATACCTTGGGTCGTTAATGATGATGTCTGACTTGAGGTTGTACTTTGTTAATAAGGAACTCGTGAGCTTTAAGATGTTGTTGATGACGTTTTGTTTGGTGTTCTACCTTGTGGGCCATATGAGTTGAAAAGAGATTAGTATGAAGAATTCCTTGTTAGACCTTCGGTTTTGAAACCTTTGAGAATGTGTCAAATTTTGGAGTTGAGAGAATGTTATTATGCTTAAGTTGCAATTCCGAAATTGGGATACCATGTTATGTGAAAGTATGGATGAATTGGGTTGTAATCGATTTGTTAAATCTAGGTGTACCTTACTTTGATGATTGTGGTACGATGGTCCCTTGTAAGAGGCCTTTGTAAAGGAATAATTAAGTGGTTTTATTATCGCATTAAGGTTGAAAGGAGAAATTTTGTGGATTAAACCTTAAACCATTACCCGTGCCATTGTCCCTTTTCATTTCCATTCTTGAATGCTTTTGTAAGGATTGATCCTTAAGAAATCGCATACTCGTATCTTATTTCTTACGCGGATATCTTCATAACCCTACTATCCGCTTTGTCTCTTTCTTGCCCTCGTTATTTTCAGCGTTCTTCTCTTGTAATCTCGTACCTTATTTATTCCCGTGTTCTCTTTGAAATTCCTTATCGTTTTCTATCTTGTTGCTGCTTCATCTTCCCTCTAGTGGATTGGATGTCTCGTTTGTTTGACTTAGAGAATCAATGTCATGTATTTTGGGATTCTTTAGCTAGAATATATTTCTTTGGATTGAGTTAATTTCTTGTTGTATTTGATCATGGGAAATAGGACTTAAGCTCTGGGATGGATTCCAATAGTGATGATGTATCCTCTCTTGGTGGCTTTAGTTTTTCGAGTTTGATGTGGTGTGTTAATTCAAAGTTCAAGTTTATTGGAATTATAATTGTTTTGTTTATTATCATAATAGTTACCTTGGAGACCATTTGGGAATTAGATGTCTCTAATTGGTGGATTCTAAAAGAGACTTTGCTTTAGGGTAATTGAGTTGGTACCCAAAGTTTGAGGAGTTTTGTCATCAATGAAAATCGATTCATTTTGAGTTTTAGATGAAATAGATGATTTGAATGGTTGTTTGATTTCCAAGTGATTGGTCATTTGCGGTTTGGGATTAGTAATTCTCTTTGATTCTTAAGGAAGTTTGAAATTGAGCAACGTTCGTTGCAAGCTTTGGATAATGAATGCTCGGTTGTTATGGGTTATAGAATTGGAATGGTGAGCCCATTCATCTTATGATTGGTGGTAATTATGCTTTTCTAGATGTAATTATTTATGCTTGTGGATTCGAGTGTAATAATTGACTGGACTAGGGATGTTCGAATACATTTAGGAATGTTTCATGTGGATTATTTAATTGTGGATTTTCCCTTGTCGATGGACCTTAGTAGATTCTAATTGGATGTGAATAATTGGGATTTGTTACTCGAAGTTTCATGATTATGAAGTATTTTTGTGGGAATTCTGATGATTGAAAATGATGAGTTGCAAATTGGGTAAATTGCATTCTCTTGAGGATTAGAGTATCAGTGGAGTTAGTTCTATTGAGTTCTTGTAGATCTTCGTGCCGATTTCATCGTGATTCTTCCTTTCCCTAAGAATTCGATTTGTTTTGTTTTTGCGTGTTTTGTATATATTTTGTTATCGGGATTTGTGAACTTTATGTTTGAGTCGCTCTATGTACGTGTAATGTGTTCGTATTTTGATTTTATCTTTGAGAAAACCTTCAAATTTTCATGTTATATTTCTAATTTAACGTTTCAAAGAAGTCCAAGGATATATTTTGTACCTCCTTTTTGGAGAAAATAGATTTCTTTCGCTTTTATATTTGGATTTTGCGTTTGGTTGGATGTTTGCACTTGTTATTGGAGACGTCTGATAACTAGTCCTGCACTTACTAACGTTGTTTTGAATTTCGATTTCACTATTTCGGCATTGCTTTGATTTGGATAATTAGAGTTCTCGTTCGCAACGAGCATTCTTGAGATCCGTAAGTAAAGTTTCACACTTATGAAAATTTTCCTTAAAACGTTTTCGAGATGAACCTCGTTTCATAAATATTTTCCCTTATAAAAGTTTTCGTATTAATATTGAAAACCGATTCTTATCCTTGATACTTTTGTTTTCTACTCTCAAGTTTCGAGGACGAAACTTTTTAAAAAGGAGGGGTGATTGTAACACCCGCAAATGTACCCTATTTTTCTAGTAGAAATATTTTACGAAACCTTTTCAGCGAATTTAAGTTTTAAATTAGCTTTTTATGTTTCGAGTCGAATTTAGAATTTCCGAGTTCGTATTTGGAATTTCTGTGAGATTCCATGAAAATCCCGTTTTAATGCGAGTTTGACTTTTCTTGACTTTTGAGTCGAGTTTGACTTTTCTTGAATTTTAAGTTTGACTTTTCTTGAATTTTAAGTCGTCTTTGACTTTTCTTGAATTTTAAGTCGTCTTTGAATTTTCTTGACTTTTAGACCGACTTTGACTTTTGTTGACTTTTCCTTATAAATCTCATACTACCACTTATTCTATTTTCATTCACACAAACACCAACACTTTTCTTCATCACTAAGAAACCCAAATCAAAAGCTTTCCCTCTTTGATTTCGATCTTAGAATTCGCCTAGAGCATTCGTTCTTTGACGGAATTCACGTAAGTTCGTCTTATTCTTCCCCTCTTAGCTTCCTCTATCCGTATTTGTAATAAAATTACCGTCTTTCTCGCTTTTTAAATTATCCGTCTTTCTCAAGGTGGAGTATATTCATCTTTTAATACCTAATTGTTTGTTAGGTGAGACTAGGAAAGCTGAGGAACCGTTTTGTTTTGACAGACGCGTAAAGGTAACGGTGAAGGGTTACTCGGTATCATTTACGTGTTTTGCATGCTTTATATGTTAGAAATCGTATTTGGAATATGAGTAGAAGCTTAGGAATCATGTTATGATTTATGATTGTTGTTATTTGATGATTGTTGATGATGAATATTGATTGTTGATAATTATTAGAAGTGACTTAGGAGAATTGAAAATGATAGGAATGGTGTTGGTTGTTCTCGGGTAGAATGGGGTTCCTGGCCGAAGGACCGGCAGCCGGTCTAGTGCCCGGCTGGCAATTTCCTGCACCGACCCTTGTTCGTAGAATGATCATAACTCCTTCGTTACTTGCTTGTTTTGGGCTTGTGACCACTCGTTGGAACCGTAAGAGGATAAGCTATCACCTCGACTTGGAATTTCTGCATTCCCATATATAGAACTCTAGTTATGACCATTTGAAGTAGACCCTTATTTTGATAGTTTCCAAACTTGTGATTTTTGTGTTTGGTAGTGTTGTGCTCTGAGCCGGGGTACCGGCCGCCTCCCTCTTGACCGGCCTAGAACACATCAGTAGTGATGTTAGGATTTTGGTGTTGTATTCTGTGCCGGCCCACCGGCCGCCGGTCTACTGACCGGCCTAGACTACATTTCTCTGTTTTTGTGAGTTTTGGATTTTTGCCCTGTGTTCTGAGCCGGCCCACCGGCCGCCGGTCTGTTGCCCGGCATGGAACACGGCTGTATGCATTTCCTTTATTTTCTAAAACTCGTGATTTATAATAGTTCGCATGATCCGTTTATCGTATAATTTTATGTAATGTCTTATAATATTCATGTTTCGAATATATGATATCTCTTTCGCATGTATCACGTGTTTTGTGATGGTTTTCGATATGTTCCCACTTTGAGTCGGTTTTTACAAATGAGTCGGTTTGAGCACTATTTTGTCTTGTGCTTTGTATTCTCATTCCCTTGGCTACCTTCCCGTTCGTAAGGCTGGAATGTCGGAACGGAGAGGTATCCTACTGCTTAATTGCATGTGTTAGTGGGCATACGACGACGTTGTTGGGAGTTGAACGCATTGCGTTGATCGACCCGGCCGTCAAATGTTGTGTACTTGCGCGGTGGTGTTATTTGCATGTAGCGTACCGCTTGTATGTGGCTAGAGCTCTTTTCCGCCTCTTTCGTGAATGTCGACCGAATTTGGGGTACTCGGCGTCTATGATTGACCGAGTCTTGGATGCGAAATGTTTATCGCATGTCGAATCGGAACACGTTATTCCGAGAGTCTGGCCAGGATTAGACTAGGACCGTATTATTATCGTCGTCCTACCGGAGGAAATTAGTGAACATATACGAAATGTGATCGTGTATGCGTTACAGGGAAATGCTTATCCCGTGGATGCCTTTTAATCATACTTGCCATGTACACGATGCTAGTGCGTTTCATTTACCGTGAGAAAGGTCGTCTTTGTGTCGTTGTCTTTGAAGGTGTGATTTCATGATTGTATTCATGGTCATTGCATGACTTGACACCGTCAAGGTCTTGGTTCGTGAATGGATGGTAATATGTTGGATATTATGTGATCATCGCATGACTTGACTTGGGTTGTCTGTCGAGTCTCAATCTTATCAATCTTATACCGCTAACGGTGAGATGTAAGCCCTAGTGAGCGTAGTCGATTGCCTAAGAGTGTCTTTCCCGAGTCGTTGAATAACATGATGGTTACGGATTTGATTTCCACATGATCTTATCATTATATCTCGTATTGCCTATCTATTCTTATCATAACTCACATGTATATCTATATATGCATGATTTTACTTTTGTATTTCCTTATATGTACGTTTGATGTGATATGGCTGGGAGAACCCGGAGTTACTCCCCACTGACTGTGGCGTTCATGTTTTTTCATGAATGAACAGGTTGCTTGCATGGATTGACTTTTTGGATATGATATTTTGGGGTTCGGGTGTGAGCTAGCGGGCGTTGTCCCTGGAAGATTAACCTCTAGACGATTTTAGCTTATTTGCTAAACACTTGTTCTTTGTTAACATTTTGAGAGACTCCGTCTCTTTGATATTTTCCGCACTTAGTTGTAATATTTTGACACTCCTCGTTTTATTTAACTTGCATGTATAAAAGTTTTTAAAAACTACCTATTTCCGCAATATAATTCACATGCTTGTTTGTTTATTATTTCCGCATTCGCGAGGGTTGTCACATCACTTATCTACACCTACCTTGTGAAGAGAATCAATTTGCAAACGCTCTTGCGAAACTTGCAGCCTTGATCAACATGCCAGACAACATGATCAACATGCTTTTGTGCATCGAACAAAGATTAGAACCGGCCTATGTGTGCCAACTTACGGACGTAGAAGAGAATCCAGAGAAACCCTGGTTCCAACCATTCTAAACTTCAAAATCGACGGTACATACCCTTCAGAGATAGATAAGAGGGGACAACGCGCCATACGTTTACTAGCCTCTCAATACCTCCTCATGCAAGGAGAATTATAAAGAAGATCACCTCTTAGTGTTGTCTTGCGTTGCCTTGATCATTCACAGACACGAAAAGTAATGGAAGAAGTACACGATGGAGAATGCGGTCCTCACATGAGCGGGCCCAATGATGACAAAGAAAATCACACGTCTAGGATACTACTAGACGACTATGGAGTCAGATTTTATTAAATACCCCAGACACTGCCACAATTGCCAGATCTTCAGGAATGTTTAGCACGTTCCTCCCTCATTGCTTTACACCATGACCTCTCCTTGGCCATTTTCTGCTTGGGGAATCGACATCATCGGAAATATCACCCCAGCTGGAATAGGAGTTCACTGTTTCATTTTGGTACCTATCGACTATTTCACCATGTGGGTTGAAGCGGCATCCTACACTAGTCTTACTGCCAAAAATGTGGCAAAGTTCATACAAACCAACATCATCTGTCGATATGGTTGCCCACATGAAATCATCAGTGACAATGGATCACACTTCCAAGCAGAGGTTGAAAAATTTCCTAGCCAAATACAAGATCACTCATCATCATTCCTTGCCTTATCAACCTCAAACTAACGGCGCGGTAGAGGCAGCTAACAAAAATGTCGTCATAATCCTCATGAAAATGATCCAAAATTATTGCGATTGGCCAAGCAAGATACCCTTCGCGTTATGGGGCTATCGCACTTTAGTTAGGACACCCACTAGAGCCACTCCTTTCTATTTAACCTATCCAATTGAAGTTGTACAACCCATAGAGCTAGAAATCCCATCTCTGCGTATTCTCTTAGAAAGTCAAATCCCAAAAGCTGATTGAAAGAGGGATATATATGATGAACTCGTCCTCTTGGACGAACAAAGACTGCGTGCATTACACAATGTACATACATACCAAGCACGTATTAAACGAGCATTCAACAAACGAGTTATGCCCAGAAACATCAAAGAAGGGGATTTAGTGCTCAAGTCAGTCAGAGCTCTATTACATGTGGATCCACGAGGAAAGTTCAAACCTAACTGGGCTGGGCCTTTGTTAGTCAAATCTATATTCTCATGGGGGTGCAGTTAGAATCACAGACCTAGACGGGAACGAATTCACTAACCCTACCAACCTAGACCAGTTAAAACAATACTACCATTAGCATGCACTAGGAAGCGCACCACGCGCAGCCCCACGTGTCGCCCATGCGACACGGAATAACACCGGCCCCAGGACAGTTAAACTTAAATGTCGCTATGCTCTTGCATTTTGACATTTGGATAATCCTCATGTCATCAAATTAATCGAATTGTACTTCTTTTAGGAGTAAGCAAGGCACACGCCGCCTTTTTTCTAAGTTCATTACAAGCACTTGCTTCGAAAGTTATTCTTTTGCATTTTCTCAAACTACACGCAGGGTTTGATTTCATTTTTTCTAATGAATACGTAGGCAATCATTCACAGGATTCAACCCGGCTATTATTTTGAAATGTAAATAGAAGGACATTTGCGTTTGCACTTGAAATTCGACTAGAATAATAAAAGAAAAACTCATTAGTTTCTTAACTAACTCAAATCTTTATTCATTATCCAAAACTAAATACTAATATTTCATATATAAAGAAATGCTGAAATAAAAAGCTAAGGCTAAGATTCTAAAATCTCATCTTTCATTACAAACTCAAAAATAATAATAATACTACATAATAAAAACTGACGAAGGCTATTCCTTAATCTTCCCTTTGCCTTTGTTATCTTTCTCACACTTCTTGTCTCGACCATGAGGAGGACGCTCCTGCGTTACCTCAGACCTAATTATAGACAGTCTTTCTCGAGGCCTTTCTTTCCCATGTCTATCAATCACTACCCTCGCAGCAGGATTAATTCTCGACTTCTTCGCTGGATACATGATTAGGAATCTGGCTTCCTCTTCGCCTTCAGTCAAGTATTTCGACCTCTCCTTACCATATTTACAAATCTTGCAATCCACAGGCTCGCGCTTTCTTAGCTTTTGCGCTCTTCAGGAGTACTAGCTTTCCTCCTTCATAGATATGAGTCAGACACCCATAGGGAACCAATAGGAATGGGTATGAACCACATATTCCTTTGTACCCATCTCGCGGCCGATCCCTACAAGACTCTGCAGTTTGAGCCAGGGCAGTCTGTGGAACAGTATCAAGTTTTGGGATCCTCTGGCTAAGGCCCACTTGCCTCACCAGTCTTTCCGGAATAATACATACCATGAATTCCAAGCCTGGAACGCGAAGTGACCGAGTCGGATCCAACGACGATACCTCAGTCATCGACCTAAGGTGCCACCACGGCATTGTCCATCGGATCATAGGGCCACCTTCACCTTTCAGCTTATTTTCCAAATAGTTGGGAATTCTAGAGAAATCTACCATATAGAGCCTAGTCCTCATGGTAATGGATCGAGCACAATACTCGCGCACATCGACTGGGGGCTCAATCAATCGTAAGCGCTCCATTAACCATATCTGGAGCACGCAAGCAATAATGTCAAAAAAAAAAATTAAGACAAAAATAAACGAAAATAATAAAAAAAGTTCGTACTTGCAAAATGACGGGACTCCGCAGATATGGAAGCTCGTGGTTCGCCTTTCTATTATCTAGGCCAGGAATGATCTCTCCTAAGCAAAGACAAGCTGGGCTCCTGCGCAGCTCCATTTGCTCCACCAAGCTCCAGAACACAGGGTCTACCCTCATCTCCTTGTCAATGTGTTCTTGAAAGAGGTAACCATGCAAAAGGCAAAATCCAAAGGCCCTGCGCCGCGCAACATAGGATAAAGAAGGGTCATCTTTATTTATGAATCAATTCAGAAAATCATGCATGCGAAACCCTTTGAGGTTACAAAGCGATCTACCTCAGCTTTGGTCAACCCAAGGAGGTCCCTAAGTTTGTTCCCCTTGGGAGTTAATGGTTATAACGAGAGCATCTTCCGGGTCCCACCCCCCAATGGCATCTATTTCTTCCGTGAAAGGACAAATATCGCCTCCACGAAAGGCAAATACATGCAAATTAGGGTCCTAGTACTCAAAACAAGCATCTAGGAAGGGCCCTACTACTTTCTCTAATTTCAAGCTCAAGATCGTCCCTAGGTTGTAGGCACCCATATCATGTTTCTTAACATGAGTGAAATCGTTTGCCTGTTAGAAATATCGGTATATTTCATCATGAAATTTAAGGATTATAACGAAATCAAAATATATGAAATGCGAGTCATAAACGAAATGCATAATATAAAACATAGAGATTAGAATCAACCTTCGGTCCTAGTAATATGGCCTAAGAACAAATATCGAGATCGATATTCTCCTAATCGTTGCACCCAAGATGCTCCGAGAAATGCCTATTCTTGTGCTAGAATCAATACAAAAATTACTAATTATTTTTGTGAAAAGTAATGATAAGTAATGTAGAGAAAGAGATGATAAAAATATCAATTTTTTTTCTCATCTCCTCCTCTTTAACCGTCCAAGTAGTAGAGGTAAGGGAGGAGTCTTCCCTCTTTTTCCTCTACTTGTTTTTAGGTTGTTAGCTTTTTTTTTTTATTTAATGTATAAAATGTGTATGTATTATTATTATCATTTATGTTGTCACATATTAATAAGTCCATACAACATCTTGTAGTCGATTTATTAATACCAGTCTGACATCATTTATTATGACAATATCGTATAATATATACGTCAACTATAAATATCGTATAATTATAATTTGCTAATTAAATATAACAGTTTATATTTAATTACGAATTAACATTTAATTCGTTTAAGCTTACATTATTTAATCGTATTAAATAATTACATTATATACATCAATTAGATATAACAGTTTATATTCAATTACGAATTAACATTTAATTCGTCTCAGCTAATATTATTTAATCGTATTAAATAATCGTATCATCATTACATTGACTAACCTTTTAGTCATATACATGACTAACCTTTTAGTCATATAAGGCATCAAATGATTATATTTTTCATATAATCATATCTCTCAAACACATCCTTTAGGTGTGACTTTTAGGGACCAGTTGATCGCCGCCATTAAAATGACAATAACGTCAAACTTCTAGCAAGCCAACCGTTATCGATAAACGTTAATCAACTGATAAGAATACTAAGTATACCCTGTGAATGTGTAAGAGATTTATACACGTTATCACACCAACTGTGGAGGACACTAGCTCCAACAATATCCCACTTGTCCTTCCAAGTGTATGTGCGATAACCGATTCTCATATCCAAAATTTTTCCCACTCAATATAAAACAATTTGCAAAGTCCGTATTCACAAAGGTTGTATTTTACAAGTGATCTCTATCAAGAGTGGTTTTCCCGACTAGAGAGTAACTTAACTGATAAACGAATCATTATTCGAGCATGGCCATGCATTTCAGTTACAACTCCTCGAGTGGCGTTGAGAAATAACAAAACCTGATAAAGGTTGGATATTTTCTTCAACTTGAATCCTGCAAATACAAGCACAGTATGAAATGACCCAGTAAAAATCTGCTTAGCCTCCTGTTACGGTCGACCATGAGAAAGAAACCAAAGTCACCCAAAAAACTGCCTTAATCTCAAGAGACAGTCGATAGTCAAAAGAATCGACTCTAGGAACACTATGGATGTCCAATCCACGACCTGGCACCGAATCTTCTTACATATTTAGGACTTCATAACGTTGTCACGATGTCCTACGAGGTATCTTTATAACTCGTATCTGTCATCGATCAGTCAACCGTTAGACTTATGGCTCGTTGAACCCACCATTAATCAACTTTACAATATAATTGCCAGAGTTATCAACTCATGTGGGCGATTACGGGCCAAAACAAATATAATGTAATTCAGTTCACTTTGTGGCGTTCAATGTTGTCGTACAATCAATATGAAAAACAAAATATGAAACAATACGATGATGTTATGAATAGTATATGAAAAAGATACATTTATCTAATCCATATAAACAGCTACTACAACTAAGGAACACGTTTAATTCCCATGGAAATAACGTGCCCTTCATGCTTATCATATTTTAACGGTTTAGTGAGAGGGTCCGCGATGTTGTCATCCGAAGCAATCTTGTCTATCACTATCTCTTTTTGCTCCACGTAATCTCGGATCATGTGAGCCTTTCGATGTACATGTCTAGACTTGTTGCTAGACTTAGGCTCCTTAGCTTGGAAGATGGCACCTCTATTATCACAATAGATGGTGATTGGGTCATTTGAACTAGGAACTACGGTTAGTCCTTGTAAGAATTGACGCATCCATATAGCTTCCTTTGCAGCTTCCGAAGCGGCATAGTACTCGGATTCAGTTGTAGAATCTGCTATAACACTAATAAGGTTAAAGTCGCGTCACCTTAATCAAAGTAAACCTAATTCACCACTAACTAATAGTCAGCGGTAAGCAAGGTATCGAATCCACAGGGAGGCGGTAGTATTCTTATCTGTTAAACTAGGTTTGTCTCTATAGTAACAATTTTGGGGTTTTGAGATTGAGTTTCTAATCTAAAAGCAATCAATAATAATAACTAATAACAAACAATAATAACTAATAGAAATAACAACTAATAATAAACAATAACGACTAATAATAAAAGGTTGAAAACAATGAGATTAAAAGTCTGGGGTCTCAGGTTCACTAGGATTATTATTCAGGGGTAAGGATAAAATCAACTATCATGCAATAAAGTTATCTAAGGTCATAAGATCGGTCGATTCAATTATGCCCTTTAGATCTACAATTTAACATGTGATCGCTATCATTAAATGAGTTCTATTCAATTATCGTAGCCTATCTTAGTCTTAACCCGGTCGGTGTCAATCCTAATTCGCGAGACTAGTTAATTAATCCTGGCCAGTAATCAAACAACTAGAATTAAAACGATAATCAAACGATAACCATGCAATTTTAATTCAATTAATTAATCTACCCCTTCTAACAATCCTAGATCCCCTTTCAACCCTAGAAAGGAATTTAGCTACTCATAACGATATAAACAACAACAACAATAATTAAAGTAAACATGATTAAGAATTATGAAAGGATGAACAAAGAATAATTAAAGAACAAGAAGGTAATTAACTGAATAACAAAGGAAGATTAAGAATACCGATTACAAGCTTGAACTAAAGACAATCGTCTTTGATGAATAAAATCCAGAGAAAAAATAAACTAATTTAGGGTTTCTGATTTAAAGCATAAAAGTATTAAAAAGCCTAGAAAAGCATAAAGAAGCATCTAGAAGCATAAAGAAGCATATAGATGCATAAAGAAGCATAAAGAAGCATATAAAAGCATAAAGAAGCATGAAAGACGAACTTTCCTTTTATTATACAAAAATCTAATTAATTAGGTTAAAGTTTAGGAAAATATGAAAAAGTCGTCGAAAAACTAGGTTGCTCGATCGCGCAAGGGTATGTTGCTAGATCGAGCAACCTTCAGCCCGACTCGATCGAGCAAGGCTCTATGCTTGGTCGAGCATCCATTCTTTTCGCTCGTTTCTTCGATTATCTTCATTTCTTCTCTTTCGTTCTCGATTCCCGTGCCTAACCTTCCACGATCCGACTCCGCCATTCTCCATATCTACTCAAAAAGCTCCAAATGCATCCAATCTGCATTAAAACATAACAAAAGCGGCATAATCTATATTCTAGCTAAAATAGCATAGAAATAAGAAAGGAAAGACGGTAAATCGAGTTATATGTGTCTAAGGGAAGCATAAAATATGTACATAAATAATGATCATCAAACACTTTGTTTGGAACTTTTCCAACTGGCCGCAACGCCATTAAGAGTAAAGACGAATCCAGACTAAGACTTCGAGTCATCTCGATCCGTTTGGAAGCTAGCATCCGCGTAACCGATTGTGCATAGCTTAGTATCTCCTTCATAAGTCAATACCCAATCCTTAGTCCTTTGTAAGTACTTAAGGATATTTTTAACAGCCATCCAGTGTGTTTCACCTGGATTGCCTTGGTACCAACTCGTCATACTCAATGCATATGCCACGTCTGGACGTGTGCATATCATGGCATACATGATCGATCCTATGGCTGATGCATAAGGAACACGACTCATACGCTTGACCTCTTCCGATGTCTTGGGTGCCTGCGTTTTACTCAAATGCATCCCATAAGTCATTGGAAGGTACCCCATCTTAGAGTTGGTCATGCTGAATCGTTCAAGAATCTTATCTATATAAGACTCCTGACTGAGTGATAACATCCGTCGTGATCTATCTCCATAGGTACGGATCCCCAATATGCGTTGTGCCTCACCCAAATCTTTCATCTGGAAATGGTTCTTTAACCATACTTTTACCGAAGATAAGAGAGGAATGTCATTCCCAATGAAGAGTATGTCATCGACATACAATATCAAAAAGACAATCTTACTCCCACTCGACTTGACATACAAGCATGGTTCCTCGACCGATCGAGTGAAATCATTCTCTTTTATCACCTGGTCGAAACGATGCTTCCAACTCCGAGAAGCTTGCTTAAGTCCATAAATGGAACGCTTAAGCCTGCACACTTTCTTAGGATTTTTAGGATCAATGAAACATTCGAGCTGTACCATGTACAATTCCTCCTCCAAATAACCGTTTAAGAAGGCGATTTTCACATCCATCTGCCAAATTTCATAGTCATGAAAAGCGGCAATCGCTAAGATTATCCGAATGGAATGCACCATAACTACAGGTGCAAAGATTTCATCATAATGCAATCCTTGCACTTGAGTGAAACCTTTTCCCACTAGTCGTGCCTTATAGGTGTCTGGTTGTTCTTCTACAGAATGCTTTATCTTATAAAGCCATTTGCACTGAAGAGGTCGTACCTTAAAAGGCAAATCAACAAGATCCCATACGTCATTCACATACATGGAGTCCATCTCGGATTGCATGGCTTCAAGCCATAGCTTAGAGTCGGAACAGGTCATGACACCTTTATAGGTAGCGGGTTCGTTACTCTCTAGGAGCAAAATGTCATCTCCATCATTCTCCTCGACCATACCAATGTATCTGTCTGGAGGAATGGAGACTCTACCCAACCTCCTAGGTTCCTGAGGAATATTAACCGTAGCAGAAGTTGAAGGAACATCTTCCTCCATCTGTTGCTCGGTTGTTGGTTCTGGAATCTCCGACAGATCTAAGGTTCTATTACTTGACTTGTTCTCGATAAACTCTTTCTCTAAGAACTTCGCACTAAACGCAACAAAAACACGATGTTCGGTAGGCGAATATAAGTAATGACCAAACATTCCTTTTGGATAACCAATAAAGTATGTCTTGACCGATCGCGGGCCGAGCTTATCCTCGTGTCTCCACTTGATATAAGCCTTGCAGCCCCAAAGCCGAATAAAGTACAAGTTAGAAACCGCTCCCTTCCATATCTCATATGGAGTCTTGTCTAATATTTTAGACGGACTTCGGTTAAGTATAGAGCAGCTGACAAAAGAGCAAAACCCCATAGTGAATCAGGTACTACCGTGTGACTCATCATGGATCGAACCATATCAAGTAATGTTCGATTTCTCCGTTCGGACACACCATTTAATTGAGGTGTTCCAGGTGGAGTTAACTGTAATACTATGCCACAGTCTTTAAGGTGTTGATCAAACTCATTTGAAAGATATTCGCCACCACGATCTGATCGAAGTGCTTTAATCTTTCTTCCCAGTTGGTTCTTAAACTTATTCTGGAATTCCTTGAACTTTTCAAAGGACTCACTTTTATGCTTCATTAAGTAGACATATCCGTATCTACTCAAATCATCCGTGAAAGTGATAAAATATCTATAGCCGTCTCTTGCGTTGATTGACATAGGTCCACATACATCAGTATGTATGAGTCCTAATAGGTTATTAGCACGCATTCTAACACCTTTGAAGGAAATTCGAGTCATTTTGCCGATAAGACATTATTCACACGTGCCAAATGATTCGTAATCAAATAGGGAGATAGTCCCATTCAATGAGCTTCTTTACACGTTTTTCATTTATGTGTCCCATACGACAGTGGCATAGATAAGTTTCATCTTTGTCACCAACCTTTACTTTCTTATTATTCACATGTAATATGTCTGTGGTTTGATCTAAGATATAAATGCCAATCATGGAAACTGCTTTGTCATAAACCATTTTATTCAAAGAGAAAATACAGCTATTATCTTTAATTGAAAATGAAAAACCGTCTTTATCAAGCAGGGAAACAGAAATAATGTTCTTAGATAAACTGGGTACATAGTAACAGTTATATAAATACAACTCAAATCCAATCGGGAGTTGGATTACATATGTTCCCATTGAGACTGAAGCAACTCTTGCTCCAGTCCCGACTCGCAGGTCCACATCACCCTTTGCAAGAGGTGTGATGTTTTTTAGGCCCTGCAAATGATTACACAGATGAGAACCACAACCTGTATCAAGTACCCAAGTTCCGAAACATGCATGGTTAATCTCAATCATTTGAATATAAGATGACATACCAACAGGAGTGACGCGGCCTGCTTTTATGTCCTCACGGTACACGGGACAGTTCCTCCTCCAATGCCCAGTGTTGTGGCAATGGTGGCACTCAATGTCATTGTCCTTACTCTTTGCCTTGCCTTGTGAGCTACTAGTCTCACCAGGCCCACTCTTACCCTTTCCTGACTTCTTAAACTTTGGCTTCCCTACAGTTAGGTCGCCGTGAGCCTTGCCCTTACCTTTGTTCTTGTTGGAAATCATGAGAACATCTTGCTTCATGCTCCCACTCAATTTCAGATCCTTCTCGGTCTGTACGAGAAGTGAGGGTAGCTCATGAGGACTTTTCCTCATGTCATTCATGTAGTAATTTGCCCTGAAAAGGGCAAAACTATCATGAAGTGAATGAAGCATATGGTCAATGACTATGCTCTCACTGATTTTGCAATCAAGTGCCTCCAGTTTCTTGACATTCTCAATCATATCAAGAATGTGTGGGCTAACCGGTTGGCCCTTCTGGAGTTTCGCCTCAAAAAAGCGACATGTATGCTCATAAGTAACAATTCTCGGTACTTTTGAGAATTCGTTAGTGAGCGTGGTGAAATTCTTATTTGCACCTTGGGCAATGAAGCTTCTTTGCAAATTGGTTTGCATTGCAAAGATGAGTACGTTCTTTATTGCACCCGCTTCCATAACGAAGTCACTATAAGCAAGTGACTCGTTAGCTCTCGCATTAGGGCGTGGGGTTGGCGGTATCGGCTCAGTCAAGTACTTGAGCTTGCCTTCAGCAATGGCAGTATTCCGTAATGTCGCCTCCTAGTCCGCAAAATTGGACCCGTCATTCTTCAGTCGCGTGGACTGATTCATGTAGTCCATAAAAGTTTTAAGCCAGGACTCGCGTGCGAGTGTGGCACTTGGCATATGGACATCATTATGGCCAGCCATTTGTTATAAGCAGTATTATCAATATAAAACGAATTCTGCACTTCGAAAAAGAAGAAAAACATAATAAGCATACTCATCGATATGAATTAAGCCTAGTGCAAAACTTGTTTAATGCGAAGACTCAAGCATTTATACAATTGACCTCCCTCAAGAATTATATAAATGATCTCAAGACTCAATTATCTATAAATTGATAAGGCAACCACTTGGCTAATTCTACCTTTAGAATTATTAGTTGATAAATTTCTATCTTTAGTCCATCATAATCACGAGAAACTCTTCGAATTATAATGTTGAGGTAAAATAAGTCAACACATACTACTTACCCAACGTAGAAGGGGTTATATGGAGAGTAAGGTCATATATGCCTACCGACGAAGAAGGGATTCATAGTAGTTTGGCCTATAAAGACTAGTCTCAATTTTAGGTTTTAGAGAAAGATCCCATCAACTTTATTTTAATTCATTTTAAGTGAACGAATATCTAGCATGCGAGATTGAATAAACTAAGATGATGGCTTAAAATTCGTGTGACATCTTTATGTCCATGATAACTAACATCCAAACTATATGAGTCAATTTTCATGCATTTTTAGTAGGTGGTTTGGTTTAGGCGGAATATGATGCACTATCTATCATGTGAAGAAAAGCAACAAGAACGAAAAATACGTAAAATTACAAAGTCCTAGTGTGGCCTATCTACCAAAATGAACAAAATACAACTTTGGAATCCATCCATAATTAGACTCGAAAAGCTTGTCTTGATGCTCCATCTTGTTCCATGTAGCGGGAGTAAGCAATCCGATCTCCATCTTTAGTCTTTTCAAATTACATTTAATAAATTAAAAAATATACACCTATTTACATTCTAATTTAAAAACATAATTTCAAAGAAAACAAAAGGAGATTCGAGATCTCACAATTACATCAAGATCAAATTTCCATCATTACGAAAACATAATCAACTAAGGCCACACTAGGTAATACAAATTACAACCAATTGCAAAAATACGTAAACAAACCATTCAACAAATCATTCAACAAAATAAAATGCATCAACAATACATTAGTCATTCAAGACATAATTCCTTTATTATGTAGAGTAATTTATCCAAACCACCTATTTTAAAATGATCAAAATTATGTGACAATTCCTAAATTACTCACAATAATTCCAATCAAACATAATCCAATTTTAATTCATATTATCGTATAATATAAATTAATCCAACATTATTTTAAACCATTTTAAAATAATTGGGTATCCAATAATTGTGAACTTTTTCACAACAACAATCATACATTATCAATATAATGCATAAAAAATATTCGGCCAAATAAAAAAAAGCGAATCAATTTTTTTTTTTTTATAAAACAGCCGCGTTATATATATTTTTTTTTATATAAAAAAAATACATAAAAAATAAAGATTTTAATTTGATGTTGCTAATATTACAAGATCGGTACAATTATCAACATTTAATCATTATTAACATTGATACAAACTAGATGATTCAATTTAACATTTTAAAATGAATATCTAAATCATGATTAAATCGATTATCTTAATATTCGACTAATCATAATTGATTTGAATATCATTAAAATTAATGAATCATGATGAAAAACAGCAATTTAACATCATGTAAGCCGGAAATATATAGCAAAAACAAATGTTCATAAACAAACATAACAATTTACATTTACATTTTAATTTAATCCTTATTATATTAAAACATCTACAAATTTATCATATTGTCATCTTAACATTTTAAAACAACAATATCAATAAATCAAAATGAAAACAAGAATAAAAAAAAAATAGCACGGCCGAAAAAAAAAATTGAGCCGAAATAAAAAAAAAATTTAGAAAAATTTTAATTCAATATTTCATCATTTATGAAAAATCATATAAAATAATTTCGTAGCCTAAGCTCTGATACCACTTGTTAGAAATATCGGTATATTTCATCATGAAATTTAAGGATTATAACGAAATCAAAATATATGAAATGCGAGTCATAAACGAAATGCATAATATAAAACATAGAGATTAGAATCAATCTTCGGTACTAGCAATATGGCCTAAGAACAAATATCAAGATCGATATTCTCCTAATCATTGCACCCAAGATGCTCCGAGAAATGCCTATTCTTGTGCTAGAATCAATGCAAAAATTACTAATAATTTTTGTGAAAAGTAATGATAAGTAATGTAGAGAAAGAGATGATAAAAATCTGAATTTTTTTTCTTATCTCTTCCTCTTTAACCGTCCAAGTAGTAGAGGTAAGGGAGGAGTCTTCCCTCTTTTTCCTCTACTTGTTTTTAGGTTGTTAGCTTTTTTTTTTATTTAATGTATAAAATGTGTATGTATTATTATTGTCATTTATGTTGTCACATATTAATAAGTTCATACAATATCTTGTAGTCGATTTATTAATACCGGTCTGACATCATTTATTATGACAATATCGTATAATATATACGTCAACTATAAATATAGTATAATTATAATTTGCTAATTAAATATAACAGTTTATATTTAATTACGAATTAACATTTAATTCGTTTAAGCTTACATTATTTAATCGTATTAAATAATCACATTATATACATCAATTAGATATAATAGTTTATATTCAATTACGAATTAACATTTAATTCGTCTCAGCTAATATTATTTAATCGTATTAAATAATCGAATCATCATTACATTGACTAACCTTTTAGTCATATACATCGACTAACCTTTTAGTCATATAAGGCATCAATATGATTATATTTGTCATATAATCATATCTCTCAAACACATCCTTTAGGTGTGACTTTTAGGGACCAGTTGATCACCGCCATTAAAATGACAATAACGTCAAACTTCTAGCAAGCCAACCGTTATCGATAAACGTTAATCAACTGATAAGAATACTAAGTATACCCTATGAACCTGTAAGAGATTTATACACGTTATCACACTAACTGTGGTGGACACTAGCTCCAACATTGCCCACTCTTTGAGACGATTTTCAAAGGCATCCATGATGTGCATGTTTTTTTGGTATTTGAGGATTTCTGTATGAGAGACGAACTGTTGGAAGAATTGTATGAATAAAAATCTTCAACCGAGCTCGCTATATTTACTATTCATTTTTTCCAAATTTTAACCGAGGTCTGATCAGCCCAAAAGATGACGCAGCAACAGTTGCGCAGTCTAATCAGCCCAAGAGATGACGCAGCAACAGTTGCGCCCTTTGGAAGAGTCACAGCTCTTGCTGCGTCTCTTCCTCAAGCCATTTCTCAGAATTTCCAGCTCTTGCGCCTTACTAAGTCGTGTTCGTCTATGATTTCCTATTCCAATAGGAGGTGGGTTCTGGAAAATATGCCGAGTTACCGAGGTTTTGGATTTCCAAATCCTAGCCAGGTTCGGTTTTCTAGACAATAATCGACATCTTCGCAACTCGCGCACATTTATTCATTGTTTCATTTTCGTTTTAGGAAAATCATTTTTTCTAAACTTATATATTTCTTTTCTTTTTTTAGGGGCTAACCCTCCTCATTGACGGTCATATTTTAAATTTCCGTACATTGTTTCGCGTTTTGTACATGCATTCATTTCGCGCTAGTTTAGACTACCGATATGCCACATGTAAAATGTTTGAGTAGATTACTTGCTACATGAAATTTATGTAAGTTCTATTCCACGGGCATGATGGCAGAAACCGTCAGCTACCAAACATGTCTTTATACTAACCTACATGAACAGAAGAAATCCAACAACAAAGACACTCAAGTCGTCGTAACACAAATAGGAGTATACGCAAGACTGGGGGCTCACGCCCTAAAGCCAAATCTGAAACTGGGGGCTCGCGCCCTAAAACAGATCCACATATACAGCAAATCCAAAAACAAAGTTCAAATATCCAAAGTCTACAAACAAAACAGGCCAGCTAATCCTCATCACCAGTGAGCCCAGCTAAAATCTTAAGGGCAGCGATCTCGGCATCCCTTGCCTACAACTCCCTCAGCAAGCAATCTATCTCCTCTTGAAACTCCGTTGTCTCCGCCCGAGACTCTCCCTGCTCACGCTCCAAGGCTCTCTGCGAAAGAAATGCCTTATTTCAGTCAACCACTTCATTTCAAAAAACACAAAAATGCAGCAAAATGAAAAGGAAATGATAGGTTCCTCCATGTTGGTCCTAGCCACCCGCGAGTGGCTCAACGGCTGTAGCCCGCAACCGATTGGCCACCCTCCACAGTGCGACGTGCCGAGACGGAGCCACCTACATTCAAATATAAATGAAGGTTAAAACAAATGATGTAAAATAAACCAAAATTTTACCCTTTCAGAGATAATGTTGCAGCGGAATAAAAATGATATAAAAAGATATGGATTAGTTGTGATATCTCGCAAGATTAACAACTAAAACTTGAATTAAACTAGCAATCTCGCAAGACTACCTGAATAACTCGGATATGAATTAGCTAAGACAATCTCGCAAGATCACTCAACTAAGACTTGAATTAATCAAGTGATCTCGCAAGACAACTTGATCAACTCGTGTATGATCTCTCAACCTCGCAAGATATCAAGAACACACGAATTCAACCTCGCAAGGAAGAATGGTTATTATTTCCCCCTCGCAAGAAGTAAATAATAGAACTTAAAGCTCGCAAGCTAATAAGAACAAACAAGTAATAACTTGAATTCAATTCTCAATTGTATATCTATTACAATGCATAAGACTCCTTATTTATACTACTACTAATTACCATAAACTAACTAGATAGAAATTAGGAAATAGTGTGAACACTACCTTATTATTAAATAAGATCACCACACTACTTTTATTCAAATTAGAAAAATAATAACAAAACTCTATTTAGGAAAGTAAACTTGAGAACAATTTAACCCAAGCTTCCATCTTGCTTTTGAATGTCACGTCCATTTTGCGTCATCCACGTACAATCTGGACAGCTCAACTTAAAACGGTCATATCTCCTTCGTTACTTAACCAAATAAAGCGTGTGACCACTTGTTGGAAAGCTAACATCATGTACTTTCATCTCCAAGTGAAATCACGTCAAAATAAGCTATATATTCTGAGATATTTCGCTCTAAAGTCAAGGGAACGAATCTGAAATGTCAAGAATGACTTGAACTTGCATTTTGAACATATATCCATGTCCCTCATATATCATTCTCCCTTTCTTCAAAAAAGAATCGTCCCGATTCTTGGACGTACGACCTCCCGGATCAAATACAAATCTTGAATACTTGTATGTAAGAGCATCTAAGGCGAACAAGAACTTATTTGTGCACACATTTGATCTCTCCTTTAAATCATCATCTTCAATATAGTCTTCAAATTTATCAACATCGACGAATCCAAACTTGTTAAACCAAATCCTTTTGCTTAAAGGATTATTAAATTTTACCTCCAATTGGCACAAATTAACAATATCTTCAAGTTTCACCATTAACACCCAATTAAAAATACTAAGAGAAAGTCCTATAACACCATAAAGCTTCTCGTCAATAGAAGCTTCAAGTGGAGATTTATAACGCTCTTCTTCTTGAAAATCGATGGCATAAAAACCCGTAGGAGTTGAAACTTTGAAGCCGACAATATTCAATGGTTCCTCATCACCATAATTGTCATATATAGGCGGCAAATCAAAATTTAAAGAAGAATTACCTTTTTATATGAATTTCTTGACAAAAGAATAAAGTCTCCTCTTTGGCTTCGATATTTTCCAAAGACTCCACCTTTTCCTCTTGTACTTTGTATGTGCTCGCAACCTTTGGCAATATAACTCGACCATGAGTTCGTAAACGCTCAAAGCATCGATATTGTTCAAAGGATATGTATTGTTCATTAGGGCAAGAAATATATGAATGTCCAAATCCGTGACACATAGTACAACGTGCCAGATCTTCTCTTCCAATCCTTAGACATTCAATTTCTCGTAACCGTCTCAAGATGAACAAAATATTATCGTGATAGGATTCCATATTTCATCCCAACATAGGATCGTCTGGATTTAAGAAAATCAAGAGCCGAAGCTCTGATACCAAATTGATGTAAAATAAACCAAAATTTTACCCTTTCAGAGATAATGTTGCAGCGGAATAAAAATGATATAAAAAGATATGGATTAGTTGTGATATCTCGCAAGATTAACAACTAAAACTTGAATTAAACTAGCAATCTCGCAAGACTACCTGAATAACTCGGATATGAATTAGCTAAGACAATCTCGCAAGATCACTCAACTAAGACTTGAATTAATCAAGTGATCTCGCAAGACAACTTGATCAACTCGTGTATGATCTCTCAACCTCGCAAGATATCAAGAACACACGAATTCAACCTCGCAAGGAAGAATGGTTATTATTTCCCCCTCGCAAGAAGTAAATAATAGAACTTAAAGCTCGCAAGCTAATAAGAACAAACAAGTAATAACTTGAATTCAATTCTCAATTGTATATCTATTACAATGCATAAGACTCCTTATTTATACTACTACTAATTACCATAAACTAACTAGATAGAAATTAGGAAATAGTGTGAACACTACCTTATTATTAAATAAGATCACCACACTACTTTTATTCAAATTAGAAAAATAATAACAAAACTCTATTTAGGAAAGTAAACTTGAGAACAATTTAACCCAAGCTTCCATCTTGCTTTTGAATGTCACGTCCATTTTGCGTCATCCACGTACAATCTGGACAGCTCAACTTAAAACGGTCATATCTCCTTCGTTACTTAACCAAATAAAGCGTGTGACCACTTGTTGGAAAGCTAACATCATGTACTTTCATCTCCAAGTGAAATCACGTCAAAATAAGCTATATATTCTGAGATATTTCGCTCTAAAGTCAAGGGAACGAATCTGAAATGTCAAGAATGACTTGAACTTGCATTTTGAACATATATCCATGTCCCTCATATATCATTCTCCCTTTCTTCAAAAAAGAATCGTCCCGATTCTTGGACGTACGACCTCCCGGATCAAATACAAATCTTGAATACTTGTATGTAAGAGCATCTAAGGCGAACAAGAACTTATTTGTGCACACATTTGATCTCTCCTTTAAATCATCATCTTCAATATAGTCTTCAAATTTATCAACATCGACGAATCCAAACTTGTTAAACCAAATCCTTTTGCTTAAAGGATTATTAAATTTTACCTCCAATTGGCACAAATTAACAATATCTTCAAGTTTCACCATTAACACCCAATTAAAAATACTAAGAGAAAGTCCTATAACACCATAAAGCTTCTCGTCAATAGAAGCTTCAAGTGGAGATTTATAACGCTCTTCTTCTTGAAAATCGATGGCATAAAAACCCGTAGGAGTTAAAACTTTGAAGCCGACAATATTCAATGGTTCCTCATCACCATAATTGTCATATATAGGCGGCAAATCAAAATTTAAAGAAGAATTACCTTTTTATATGAATTTCTTGACAAAAGAATAAAGTCTCCTCTTTGGCTTCGATATTTTCCAAAGACTCCACCTTTTCCTCTTGTACTTTGTATGTGCTCGCAACCTTTGGCAATATAACTCGACCATGAGTTCGTAAACGCTCAAAGCATCGATATTGTTCAAAGGATATGTATTGTTCATTAGGGCAAGAAATATATGAATGTCCAAATCCGTGACACATAGTACAACGTGCCAGATCTTCTCTTCCAATCCTTAGACATTCAATTTCTCGTAACCGTCTCAAGATGAACAAAATATTATCGTGATAGGATTCCATATTTCATCCCAACATAGGATCGTCTGGATTTAAGAAAATCAAGAGCCGAAGCTCTGATACCAAATTGATGTAAAATAAACCAAAATTTTACCCTTTCAGAGATAATGTTGCAGCGGAATAAAAATGATATAAAAAGATATGGATTAGTTGTGATATCTCGCAAGATTAACAACTAAAACTTGAATTAAACTAGCAATCTCGCAAGACTACCGGAATAACTCGGATATGAATTAGCTAAGACAATCTCGCAAGATCACTCAACTAAGACTTGAATTAATCAAGTGATCTCGCAAGACAACTTGATCAACTCGTGTATGATCTCTCAACCTCGCAAGATATAAAGAACACACGAATTCAACCTCGCAAGGAAGAATGATTTTTATTTCCCTCTCGCAAGAAGTAAATAATAGAACTTAAAGCTCGCAAGCTAATAAGAACAAACAAGTAATAACTTGAATTCAATTCTCAATTGTATATCTATTACAATGCATAAGACTCCTTATTTATACTACTACTAATTACCATAAACTAACTAAATAGAAATTAGGAAATAGTGTGAACACTACCTTATTATTAAATAAGATCACCACACTACTTTTATTCAAATTAGAAAAATAATAACAAAACTCTATTTAGGAAAGTAAACTTGAGAACAATTTAACCCAAGCTTCCATCTTGCTTTTGAATGTCACGTCCATTTTGCGTCATCCACGTACAATCTGGACAGCTCAACTTAAAACGGTCATATCTCCTTCGTTACTTAACCAAATAAAGCGTGTGACCACTTGTTGGAAAGCTAACATCATGTACTTTCATCTCCAAGTGAAATCACGTCACAATAAGCTATATATTCTGAGATATTTCGCTCTAAAGTCAAGGGAACGAATCTGAAAGGTCAAGAATGACTTGAACTTGCATTTTGAACATATATCCATGTCCCTCATATATCATTCTCCCTTTCTTCAAAAAAGAATCGTCCCGATTCTTGGACGTACGACCTCCCGGATCAAATACAAATCTTGAATACTTGTATGTAAGAGCATCTAAGGCGAACAAGAACTTATTTGTGCACACATTTGATCTCTCCTTTAAATCATCATCTTCAATATAGTCTTCAAATTTATCAACATCGACGAATCCAAACTTGTTAAACCAAATCCTTTTGCTTAAAGGATTATTAAATTTTACCTCCAATTGGCACAAATTAACAATATCTTCATGTTTCACCATTAACACCCAATTAAAAATACTAAGAGAAAGTCCTATAACACCATAAAGCTTCTCGTCAATAGAAGCTTCAAGTGGAGATTTATAACGCTCTTCTTCTTGAAAATCGATGGCATAAAAACCCGTAGGAGTTAAAACTTTGAAGCCGACAATATTCAATGGTTCCTCATCACCATAATTGTCATATATAGGCGGCAAATCAAAATTTAAAGAAGAATTACCTTTTTATATGAATTTCTTGACAAAAGAATAAAGTCTCCTCTTTGGCTTCGATATTTTCCAAAGACTCCACCTTTTCCTCTTGTACTTTGTATGTGCTCGCAACCTTTGGCAATATAACTCGACCATGAGTTCGTAAACGCTCAAAGCATCGATATTGTTCAAAGGATATGTATTGTTCATTAGGGCAAGAAATATATGAATGTCCAAATCCGTGACACATAGTACAACGTGCCAGATCTTCTCTTCCAATCCTTAGACATTCAATTATCTTTTTAACCGTCTCAAGATGAACAAAATATTATCGTGATAGGATTCCATATTTCATCCCAACATAGGATCGTCTGGATTTAAGAAAATCAAGAGCCGAAGCTCTGATACCAAATTGATGTAAAATAAACCAAAATTTTACCCTTTCAGAGATAATGTTGCAGCGGAATAAAAATGATATAAAAAGATATGGATTAGTTGTGATATCTCGCAACATTGACAACTAAAACTTGAATTAAACTAGCAACCTCGCAAGTCTACCTGAATAACTCGGATATGAATTAGCTAAGACAATCTCGCAAGATAACTCAACTAAGACTTGAATTAATCAAGTGATCTCGCAAGACAACTTGATCAACTCGTGTATGATCTCTCAACCTCGCAAGATATCAAGAACACACGAATTCAACCTCGCAAGGAAGAATGGTTATTATTTCCCCCTCGCAAGAAATAAATAATAGAACTTAAAGCTCGCAAGCTAATAAGAACAAACAAGTAATAACTTGAATTCAATTCTCAATTGTATATCTATTACAATGCATAAGACTCCTTATTTATACTACTACTAATTACCATAAACTAACTAAATAGAAATTAGGAAATAGTGTGAACACTACCTTATTATTAAATAAGATCACCACACTACTTTTATTCAAATTAGAAAAATAATAACAAAACTCTATTTAGGAAAGTAAACTTGACAACAATTTAACCTAAGCTTCCATCTTGCTTTTGAATGTCACGTCCATTTTGCGTCATCCACGTACAATCTGGACAGCTCAACTTAAAACTGTCATATCTCCTTCGTTACTTAACCAAATAAAGCGTGTGACCACTTGTTGAAAAGCTAACATCATGTACTTTCATCTCCAAGTGAAATCACGTCAAAATAAGCTATATATTCTGAGATATTTCGCTCTAAAGTCAAGGGAACGAATCTGAAATGTCAAGAATGACTTGAACTTGCATTTTGAACATATCTCCATGTCCCTCATATATCATTCTCCCTTTCTTCAAAAAAGAATCGTCCCGATTCTTGGACGTACGACCTCCCGAATCAAATACAAATCTTGAATACTTGTATGTAAGAGCATCTAAGGCGAACAAGAACTTATTTGTGCACACATTTGATCTCTCCTTTAAATCATCATCTTCAATATAGTCTTCAAATTTATCAACATCGACGAATCCAAACTTGTTAAACCAAATCCTTTTGCTTAAAGGATTATTAAATTTTACCTCCAATTGGCACAAATTAACAATATCTTCAAGTTTCACCATTAACACCCAATTAAAAATACTAAGAGAAAGTCCTATAACACCATAAAGCTTCTCGTCAATAGAAGCTTCAAGTGGAGATTTATAACGCTCTTCTTCTTGAAAATCGATGGCATAAAAACCCGTAGGAGTTGAAACTTTGAAGCCGACAATATTCAATGGTTCCTCATCACCATAATTGTCATATATAGGCGGCAAATCAAAATTTAAAGAAGAATTACCTTTTATATGAATTTCTTGACAAAAGAATAAAGTCTCCTCTTTGGCTTCGATATTTTCCAAAGACTCCACCTTTTCCTCTTGTACTTTGTATGTGCTCGCAACCTTTGGCAATATAACTCGACCTTGAGTTCGTAAACGCTCAAAGCATCTTAATTGTTCAAAGGATATGTATTCTTCATTAGGGCAAGAAATATATGAATGTCCAAATCCGTGACACATAGTACAACGTGCCAGATCTTCTCTTCCAATCCTTAGACATTCAATTTCTCGTAACCGTCTCAAGATGAAAAAAATATTATCGTGATAGGATTCCATATTTCATCCCAACATAGGATCGTCTGGATTAAATCAAGAGCCGAAGCTCTGATACCAAATTGATGTAAAATAAACCAAAATTTTACCCTTTCAGAGATAATGTTGCAGCGGAATAAAAATGATATAAAAAGATATGGATTAGTTGTGATATCTCGCAAGATTAACAACTAAAACTTGAATTAAACTAGCAATCTCGCAAGACTACCTGAATAACTCGGATATGAATTAGCTAAGACAATCTCGCAAGATCACTCAACTAAGACTTGAATTAATCAAGTGATCTCGTAAGACAACTTGATCAACTCGTGTATGATCTCTCAACCTCGCAAGATATATCAAGAACACACGAATTCAACCTCGCAAGGAAGAATGGTTATTATTTCCCCCTCGCAAGAAGTAAATAATAGAACTTAAAGCTCGCAAGCTAATAAGAACAAACAAGTAATAACTTGAATTCAATTCTCAATTGTATATCTATTACAATGCATAAGACTCCTTATTTATACTACTACTAATTATCATAAACAAACTGGATAGAAATTAGGAAATAGTGTGAACACTACCTTATTATTAAATAAGATCACCACACTACTTTTATTGAAATTAGAAAAATAATAACAAAACTCTATTTAGGAAAGTAAACTTGAGAACAATTTAACCCAAGCTTCCATCTTGCTTTTGAATGTCACGTCCATTTTGCGTCATCCACGTACAATCTGGACAGCTCAACTTAAAACGTCATATCTCCTTCGTTACTTAACCAAATAAAGCGTGTGACCACTTGTTGGAAAGCTAACATCATGTACTTTCATCTCCAAGTGAAATCACGTCAAAATAAGCTATATATTCTGAGATATTTCGCTCTAAAGTCAAGGGAACGAATCTGAAATGTCAAGAATGACTTGAACTTGCATTTTGAACATATATCCATGTCCCTCATATATCATTCTCCCTTTCTTCAAAAAAGAATCGTCCCGATTCTTGGACGTACGACCTCCCGGATCAAATACAAATCTTGAATACTTGTATGTAAGAGCATCTAAGGCGAACAAGAACTTATTTGTGCACACATTTGATCTCTCCTTTAAATCATCATCTTCAATATAGTCTTCAAATTTATCAACATCGACGAATCCAAACTTGTTAAACCAAATCCTTTTGCTTAAAGGATTATTAAATTTTACCTCCAATTGGCACAAATTAACAATATCTTCAAGTTTCACCATTAACACCCAATTAAAAATACTAAGAGAAAGTCCTATAACACCATAAAGCTTCTCGTCAATAGAAGCTTCAAGTGGAGATTTATAACGCTCTTCTTCTTGAAAATCGATGGCATAAAAACCCGTAGGAGTTGAAACTTTGAAGCCGACAATATTCAATGGTTCCTCATCACCATAATTGTCATATATAGGCGGCAAATCAAAATTTAAAGAAGAATTACCTTTTTATATGAATTTCTTGACAAAAGAATAAAGTCTCCTCTTTGGCTTCGATATTTTCCAAAGACTCCACCTTTTCCTCTTGTACTTTGTATGTGCTCGCAACCTTTGGCAATATAACTCGACCATGAGTTCGTAAACGCTCAAAGCATCGATATTGTTCAAAGGATATGTATTGTTCATTAGGGCAAGAAATATATGAATGTCCAAATCCGTGACACATAGTACAACGTGCCAGATCTTCTCTTCCAATCCTTAGACATTCAATTTCTCGTAACCGTCTCAAGATGAACAAAATATTATCGTGATAGGATTCCATATTTCATCCCAACATAGGATCGTCTGGATTTAAGAAAATCAAGAGCCGAATCTATGATACCAAATTGATGTAAAATAAACCAAAATTTTACCCTTTCTGAGATAATGTTGCAGCGGAATAAAAATGATATAAAAAGATATGGATTAGTTGTGATATCTCGCAAGATTAACAACTAAAACTTGAATTAAACTAGCAATCTCGCAAGACTACCTGAATAACTCGGATATGAATTAGCTAAGACAATCTCGCAAGATCACTCAACTAAGACTTGAATTAATCAAGTGATCTCGCAAGACAACTTGATCAACTCGTGTATGATCTCTCAACCTCGCAAGATATATCAAGAACACACGAATTCAACCTCGCAAGGAAGAATGGTTATTATTTCCCCCTCGCAAGAAGTAAATAATAGAACTTAAAGCTCGCAAGCTAATAAGAACAAACAAGTAATAACTTGAATTCAATTCTCAATTGTATATCTATTACAATGCATAAGACTCCTTATTTATACTACTACTAATTATCATAAACTAACTAGATAGAAATTAGGAAATAGTGTGAACACTACCTTATTATTAAATAAGATCACCACACTACTTTTATTCAAATTAGAAAAATAATAACAAAACTCTATTTAGGAAAGTAAACTTGAGAACAATTTAACCCAAGCTTCCATCTTGCTTTTGAATGTCACGTCCATTTTGCGTCATCCACGTACAATCTGGACAGCTCAACTTAAAACGGTCATATCTCCTTCGTTACTTAACCAAATAAAGCGTGTGACCACTTGTTGGAAAGCTAACATCATGTACTTTCATCTCCAAGTGAAATCACGTCAAAATAAGCTATATATTCTGAGATATTTCGCTCTAAAGTCAAGGGAACGAATCTGAAATGTCAAGAATGACTTGAACTTGCATTTTGAACATATATCCATGTCCCTCATATATCATTCTCCCTTTCTTCAAAAAAGAATCGTCCCGATTCTTGGACGTACGACCTCCCGGATCAAATACAAATCTTGAATACTTGTATGTAAGAGCATCTAAGGCGAACAAGAACTTATTTGTGCACACATTTGATCTCTCCTTTAAATCATCATCTTCAATATAGTCTTCAAATTTATCAACATCGACGAATCCAAACTTGTTAAACCAAATCCTTTTGCTTAAAGGATTATTAAATTTTACCTCCAATTGGCACAAATTAACAATATCTTCAAGTTTCACCATTAACACCCAATTAAAAATACTAAGAGAAAGTCCTATAACACCATAAAGCTTCTCGTCAATAGAAGCTTCAAGTGGAGATTTATAACGCTCTTCTTCTTGAAAATCGATGGCATAAAAACCCGTAGGAGTTAAAACTTTGAAGCCGACAATATTCAATGGTTCCTCATCACCATAATTGTCATATATAGGCGGCAAATCAAAATTTAAAGAAGAATTACCTTTTTATATGAATTTCTTGACAAAAGAATAAAGTCTCCTCTTTGGCTTCGATATTTTCCAAAGACTCCACCTTTTCCTCTTGTACTTTGTATGTGCTCGCAACCTTTGGCAATATAACTCGACCTTGAGTTCGTAAACGCTCAAAGCATCGATATTGTTCAAAGGATATGTATTGTTCATTAGGGCAAGAAATATATGAATGTCCAAATCCGTGACACATAGTACAACGTGCCAGATCTTCTCTTCCAATCCTTAGACATTCAATTTCTCGTAACCGTCTCAAGATGAACAAAATATTATCGTGATAGGATTCCATATTTCATCCCAACATAGGATCGTCTGGATTTAAGAAAATCAAGAGCCGAAGCTCTGATACCAAATTGATGTAAAATAAACCAAAATTTTACCCTTTCAGAGATAATGTTGCAGCGGAATAAAAATGATATAAAAAGATATGGATTAGTTGTGATATCTCGCAAGATTAACAACTAAAACTTGAATTAAACTAGCAATCTCGCAAGACTACCTGAATAACTCGGATATGAATTAGCTAAGACAATCTCGCAAGATCACTCAACTAAGACTTGAATTAATCAAGTGATCTCGCAAGACAACTTGATCAACTCGTGTATGATCTCTCAACCTCGCAAGATATCAAGAACACACGAATTCAACCTCGCAAGGAAGAATGGTTATTATTTCCCCCTCGCAAGAAATAAATAATAGAACTTAAAGCTCGCAAGCTAATAAGAACAAACAAGTAATAACTTGAATTCAATTCTCAATTGTATATCTATTACAATGCATAAGACTCCTTATTTATACTACTACTAATTATCATAAACTAACTAGATAGAAATTAGGAAATAGTGTGAACACTACCTTATTATTAAATAAGATCACCACACTACTTTTATTCAAATTAGAAAAATAATAACAAAACTCTATTTAGGAAAGTAAACTTGAGAAAAATTTAACCCAAGCTTCCATCTTGCTTTTGAATGTCACGTCCATTTTGTCAAAGTTCATTAACAAGTGAGTTATCATTTGTCAAAGTTCAAATATATCAAGAAGCAAGCAATGCTTTCCACGATTGGCCAATACGCCAATCTTTGACGAACAAACCCTGTGTAATCTTCGTCTGGAAGAAGAAGGGTATCCCCACTAGCACCAGCTAGGTTATGAAGGTTCATAGACCCAAATTAGACTCCTCTAATTAGTTAATAAATTACTTGTTAATTTAGTGTTTAATAAAGATCTATGTAACATGCATGCGAATTATAATGCATAATAAAAAGTAAGAAGAAATTTCCTTACATTGGGAAATTTCGGTTATATGGGCACAACAAGAAACACCTTTCTTGTTGTTCTTGTGCTAGAAAGAATAGATATTGCCCCTGTATCACTTCAAATTAGAAGACCTCCTTTAAGAAGCCACCCAAGAGAAACCCAAACTAATCACTTAGTTTTTGACTAGAAAACACAAGTGATAAGATGAACTAATATTGGATATTATTACTACTCTAGTAATAGGAAATATTAGTATTAGAGAGGTTTTAGAGAGATGAGGATTTTAGTGAGATAAGCAACAAAATAAGAATGAACAAGTGGAGTGAAAATGAACAACAAGATTGTCCATTTAAGGACACTTGGGGTCCGGCCAAATCAAGCCTAAGTGGCCCTTATTTTGCTTAAAATAATCCCATGCAAAAAATGTTGAGTGTAGTAGTGAATAAGGTTATGATCATGTGTCATAAACATGACATGATAACAAGATGTAGTGTAATACAAGAAACAACAATCATCATGTTTTGTACACTACCAATTTTCGGCACCACAGTGTCATGTGTCCATTTTGATTTATCGTATATGTTGTCCCACAAATACTTATAATCATTTTGTTTATTATTCTTGTATAGATTAAGAGTTAATTGATCATAACAATTATATGCTCAAATTAATAAATAATTACACGTAACTTTTAAGTGATATTTTTAGTCATTATATCAATATATAATGGGTCCCCACAATGCCTAGTTAGTTTATTTTACAAACTCCTTTAAATATAATTAACTAATCACTCGAACCAAAGTATATGCCATAACCTCAACTAATTTAATGAATTAACTATTAATCATTAAATTAAATCTTATTCAATCGTATTAAAATAAGACGTAAAATTTATTCAGTCAATTATCGTATAATTGACTAATAAACTTATCCGGAATGAGTTCGTAACTCAATTTCCAAAAATAAACTCTCGTAACTAAACATATATCAAATATATATATATAAAGCACTAATTAATATGTATCGTATACAAATAATTATATTTCTGTTTTGGTCTCATCC